>WBNM01027891.1:63615-78644 GCA_013399055.1 Ramphastos sulfuratus | reverse complement strand
GAGGGAGGGAGGATATAACTAGTGAACTGACATCGGCTAGAGGGAAATTAGTATCTTCCACATTATATATTTTTTTTAGCCTTGAAAGCTAAATCAGTGCTTGGTGTTATAAAAAGTTCTTTTTTTTTGTTGCTGTTGTTGCTGTTGTTTTGGCAGACATACTGCGTTGCCATCCTTTGAATGAACACATCACACCACGGCTGAGAGAAACGCAAAGAAAAGAAGCATGCAGGTGAAAAGGAAAAGAGCTGTGAGTGAGGAAAGAAAAAAAATTTAAAAAAAAAAAAGGGGGGGGGGGGGGGGGGGGAGGGGGGTGGGGGGGGGGGCTGGNGGGGAGCAGCAGGTTCTGAAGGGCTCCATCACCAAAAAGGAGACACAGCAGATTAAATGGAGGAGGTTGGTTGGGGTTTTGTTTTCCACCACCCTTTGTCCTCGATGCACAACACCAATGGGTACAAGAAAGAGAATCGCGAGAGAGAGAGATTTCGGTGGTTTGAAATGACTGGGTGTGGATGGGATGTCTCCTGCACATGCTTCCACCAGAAAGAAAAGGAAAAAAAAAAAAACCAACAAAACAAAACAAGCAAAAAGGAAATCCAAGTGAAAACAGAAGTTCCTTTCCATGTAAGGCACGGGACAAAATAAACCCCATTCACAGGCTCAAGGTGAAAAAAAAAAAAAAAAAAAAGAAAGGTGTTTTCCTGGCTCGTCTAAGAGAAGATGGTGAGACTCAAGCACGGTTTTATCCATGGAGAGAAAATTCCACTGTGGTACAAAAGAAATTGTTAATTCTAACTTTTATTCTTATACAATTTGCAGTGTTGAAATATGATTGCTCTATGTGTTTTTTAATGTCTGAAGGAACGGGACTATAATACAACCAAAATGTAGTGGTAAGTTTGAGCAGGTACATTAAAAAAAAAAAAAAAAAAAAAAAAAAGAGTCATGGAGATGATTTTCCTATACATGTTTCTGAGAAAAATTAAAGAGTATGCAAGCTGTCCTAAACAGAAATCCAAAAGGGAGGCAGGAAGTTGTTAGGATGAGGAACAAAACATTGGTTTTAAGGTTAAAAATGGGCAGAGTGGTTTCTTTTGCAGCGAGAAAAAAGGGGGTGGTGGATGGCGATTGGTGAGAGAGGAGAAGGTTCAGCAACACTTGCTCTTCCAGCCCGTCACCCCGCCTCCGCTGCTGATATCTACATTTTCACTGTTGGGCTCTTTTACAGGGGTCTGCAATAAAACAAGTAAAGACAGTTAGAGGAGGCTGGAGAGATCCCAAAATATTTGGAGCTGAAGAGAAAGCAACTTACAAAAGCATCACCAAAGAATATTAGCATTAAACTATGGTACGGAGCTCTGTGGAGATCAGAGAGCCATTAATCATAGAATCAGAGAGTCATAGAATGGCTGGGTTGGAAGGCACCTCCGAAGGTCTTCTAGTCCAACCCCCTTTGCAGTCAGCAGGGACATCCTCAACTAGACCAAGTTGCCGAGAGCCCTGTCAAGCCTCCCTTTGAATATCTCCAGGGATGGGGCCCAACCACCTCCCTGGGCCACCTGTTCCAGTGTTCCACCACCCTCATAGTAAAAAGAACCTGTTCCTAACATCCAATCTAAATCTGCTCTTCTCTGTTCCACAGGTCTTTGTGAACAGTCTCTCTCCATCCTTCTTGTAGACTCCCTTCAGGTACTGGAAGGTCACTACTAGGTAACCCTTGAGTCTCCTCTTCTCTAGGCTGAACAACCCCAGCTCCCTCAGCCTGTCTTTATAGCAGAGGTGCTCCAACCTCCTGATCATTTTTGTGGCCCTCCACTGGATCCACTCCATCAGGTCCATGTCCTTCCTATATTGAGGGTTCCAGAGCTGGACACAGTACTCCAAGTGAGGTCTCACCAGAGCAAAGTGGAAGAATCAATCTCTCCATCTGCTGGCCACAAATCTTTTGATGCAACTTAGGATGTGATTGGCCTTCTGGGCTGCAAGTGCACACTGTCTGCTCATGTCCACCTTCTAATGTTGGAAAAGATCTCCAAGATCACCAAGTCCAACCATTAACCCAGCACTGCCAGGTCATCACTAAACCATGTCTACACAACCAATTCCCTAGGGATGGTGACTCCATCACCGCCTGGGGCCACATGTTCCTTCAGTGAAGAAATTGCTGCTTATGTCCAAGCTAAACCTCCCCTGGCACAACTTGAGGCCATTTCCTCTCATCCCATTGGTTGTTCCTTGGAGGAGACCGACCTCATTTTGCTCCAACCTCCTTTTAGGGAGTTGTAGAGAGCAAGGTCTCCCCTCAGCTGCCTCTTCAGGCAGAGAATCCTCCTCCCCACTCCAGCAAAAGCAGTCATTTTAAGTAACTAACAACTGGAAAGCTGGGAAAAAAGAACCAACTTTTGAACTTGGACCACCCCAATGTAAACTAAAACTATTTCTAGACCCTGCTCTAAGAACCGTCTGGGGCTTTGGTGGAGCAAGTAAATCACGGCATACAATACACACAAAGTGAAGGGAAATTATGTGAACTAATGACCTTGAAGAACCACAGAGTCATTTATGGATAAAGAAGGGCTGTTCAAAAGCCTTCCAAGTTAAACCAGGACACCGGTTTCCGAGGCAAGGGATAAAACAGGCTCCTCTGCGTCACAGGGTGTACACTTGGTTAGACCAAAGTGAAAATCAAAAGCGAGTGGTTTGGATCAGATGCAAACAGCTACTTTCAGCTGTTTAGAAAACTAACCTAAACATTCATGTTTCGGCCCAAATTCCTTCTCTTGCTCTCCTTGTCGCAGCCCTGCAAAAGCAACATCCTCCCCTCCACCTCCCGGTTCTTCAGATAAACACACAGAGGCCCAAAAACATCTTTAGAGGTCAAAAAGGATCATTGGGACCCGCTACCCTGACCTCCTGTTCACCAAAGGCCAGAGATTTTCACCCAGTTTCTCACATAACTTTTTGACATAGCTTGTCAAAAAGTAATGCAAGAATGACTCAGAACTACAACAGAGAACTGGTTGCTGCTCAGATGTGTATTGCAAAGGATTGTAAAACCACTCAGCACTGACTCTGCTCTGAGCTTCTTATCCTATTAAATTGGATCACATTATCAGTGTGAGCAGTGGAGGACATTGATGGAGGCAGCCTCAATATGGGGCAGGCTCTGGAGCACAGAAAACCACCTATCATAGAATCAGGGTCTTCAAAGGTCATCTAGTCCAACCCCTCCATGGCAGGCAACTAGAACAGGTTGCTCAGAACTCAGTCCAATGTCACTTGGAAGGGTTCCATCCACCACCTCTGGGCAAACTGGGCCAGTGTCTCATCATCCTCACAGCAGTGAACTTCTTCCATTTAATCTAAACCTCCCTTCTTTTAGTTTTAAACCATCATTCCTTGTCCTGTCACAACAGATCCTGCTAAAAACTTTGTCCCCAGCTTTCTTATCAGCCTCTAAGTACTGAAAAGCCACAACAAAGTTTCCCCAGTGCCTTCTCTCCAGGCTGAACAACCCCAACTCTCTCAGCCTGTCCTCACAGCAGAGGTGTTCCAAGCCTCGGCTCCTTTCTGTGGCCTCCTCTGGACCTACACCAACAGATCCATGTCTCTTCTATGTTGAGGACCCCAGAGCTGAACCCCAGAGGTGACTGCAGGTGGGGTCTCAGCACAGGGGAGCAGAAGGGCAGAATCCCTTCCCTCAACCTGCTGGCCACGCTGTTTTGGATGCAGCCCAGAAGATAGTTGGCTTCTGGGCTGTGAGTGCACATCACCCGCTTCTGTCCAGCTTTTCATCCGCCAGCACCCCTAAGTCCTTCTCCACAAGGGCGACCGCCATCCCTTCATCACCCAGCCTTGATTGATTCCAGGGGTTGCCACAACACAGGGCTAGGACCTTGCATTTAGCCTTGCTAAGCATCAAGAGGTTCACAGGGACCCATTTCTCTAGCATGTCCGAGTCCCTCTGGATGGTGTAAGGTTAACCCAAGTCTCTCAACCTCTACAGAGTTTCAGTGCTGGAAAGGTATGACCTGATCTTAAGCAGGAATGTGCCTGCACAGGGGTTACTGGGTCAACCGAGCTCTTAGCTATGAGAGTCCCAACTAATTGACATGAGATCAGGTCAACCCTGCAACGAACAGTGGTAGCTACTAGAAGCTACTGGAAGTATGGATGAAGATGGTGGCAGGGAGAATTCTCTGACAGGCCTACTGAAATGCTTTCACTCCAAGCACATGTACAACACAACCATGAGTTTAAGGGCCAAACAACCAAAAGTTTTCTGGGCAACATGCTCTGGATGACATTGCTTTATGAAAGAGAATCATTTAGGCTGGGAAGACTTTAAGACTCCCAATGGATCAATATTACCAACCCAGTTTGGTGGGAATTCTGTTGCCTGCAAACTGACTGAAGGTGCCCTGGATCCCTTCATCCAGACTACTGATAATGATATTAAAGAGAACAGGTCCTAGTACTGAGCCGTGGATACTAAGTACTTGAGCAGGGGGGTTGGACTAGATGATCTGCAGAGGTCCTTTCCAACCCTCACCACATTGGGATTCTGTGATTTTATGACTTTGTTGCTTGGCTCTTTGATGTCCACTGCTCCCTCTACACAACACCCCTACAACAGTAAAACATCAAAGGAGCTTTAGAAGCACCACGCTCCTCCTTCAGAGACTTGCTTGGTTTATTGCATGCCAAAGCAAAAAGCTGCAGGGCCTCAGGTAAACATCAAAAGCAAGAGGAGGTGAGATTTGGGGCTGGTTTTGTTCACAGGAAGGCTGTAAGCACCTACCTTTCGAAGAATGTCTTCTGCTAATGTGAGGAATGCCTTCTCGATGTTTATATTTGCTTTTGCGCTAGTTTCGAAAAACCTAATTCCATGCTCCCTAGCAATCTAAACCAAAAAGAGAGGGAGAAGGAGGTTAGTGTCACCAGGGACTGGCTCAAGCTCTGCTGCTGAAACTTCCAGGGTGAGCAGCATTTACAAGCTGTACCATCCTTTCAGCCACAACAGGGATCAGAAGTGCCCAGCTAGGCAGTGTCATGAAAGAATGATTCAGAACGAGCAATTAAAGTGTATTAGATCACAAGCTTATGTCTGAGCCCAAGATGACAGGCACCACAAGCCTGTCACATGGTAGGAAACCTAGAATCATAGAATCGTTTAGGTTGGAAATGACCTTCAAAATCACAGAGTCCAGCCCTTAACCCAGCGTTGCTAGGTCACCACTTAAACCATGTCCCTTGGCACCACATCTATACGGCTTTGCAATCTCTCCAGGTGGCCTGTTTGAAGGCTTGGCAACCCTGCTGGGGAAGAAATTGTTCCAGCCTAAACCTCCCCGGTGCAATTTGAGGCTGCTTCCTCTTGTCCTATTCACCTGTTCCTTGCAAGAAGACCAACCCCAATGTCGCTCCATCCTCCTTTCAGAGACCTGCAGAGAGCAGGAAGGTCTTCCCTCAGCTTCCTTTTATCCATCCTGAACAACTCCAGTTCCCTCTACCACTCCTCACAAGACTTGTGCTCTGGACCCTTCACTGGGCACACTCCAGCACCTCAATGTCCTTTTCTGGAGTGAGTGGCTCAAAACTGAACCTCAGATTTGCGGTGTGGTCTCTGCAGTCTCCAGTTCAGGGGGACAATCATCTCTCTGTTCCTGCTGGCCACAGTATTGCTGATCCAAGCCAGGATGTTGTTGGCCTTCTTGGCCACCTGGGCACACACTGGCTCATCTTCAGCTGCCTGTCAACCAACATCCCAAGGTCCTTTTCTGCCAGGCAGTTTCCAGACACGCTTCCCCAAACCTGAAGCATTGCAGGGGGTTGTTATGATCCAATTGCAGGACTCAGCCCCAGCTTTAGCCCATTGATCCAGCATGACCAGATCCCTCTGTAGAGTCTCCAATTCCCCAAGAGACCAAGACTATCATCCAACTTGGTATCATCTATCAACTTAACATGGGATCCCTGAAAACTGTTACCCAAGAGAGCAGAAACTGCAGCTGAACTCACTCCTTTCACAGCATTCTCTCATCTTACAACCCATCATCAAATCCTGTTACCTCCATCATTCTCCAACACATTTCACGGCAGCATCTCAAGCAGTTGGAGATGGTGGGAAGTCTTGGTACTGATAAGCAAGCTTCTGTCCAACACTTACCTGTTCACCTCTTGCTTTAGCGACAACTCTTTTATCTTCCATGTCACACTTGTTTCCTAACAGCATCCTCTCCACATCTTCATTGGCATGCTGAAATGAGACAAGATCAGGGTTGATGCATGTCCTCCAACAAGCAGTTAATACCAACTTCACTTGAAGTCCAGGCTAATGTTTATGGGTCATGGTGCCCTGCACTTCCCTGAACATTAACAGTGTGACATCTTTTTCACAGCAGGTTGCCCAGGATCAAAATGTCCAGGCAGGTTTAGAATCTTTTCGGAGAAGGACNTTCTCTCATCTTACAACCCATCATCAAATCCTGTTACCTCCATCATTCTCCAACACATTTCACGGCAGCATCTCAAGCAGTTGGAGATGGTGGGAAGTCTTGGTACTGATAAGCAAGCTTCTGTCCAACACTTACCTGTTCACCTCTTGCTTTAGCGACAACTCTTTTATCTTCCATGTCACACTTGTTTCCTAACAGCATCCTCTCCACATCTTCATTGGCATGCTGAAATGAGACAAGATCAGGGTTGATGCATGTCCTCCAACAAGCAGTTAATACCAACTTCACTTGAAGTCCAGGCTAATGTTTATGGGTCATGGTGCCCTGCACTTCCCTGAACATTAACAGTGTGACATCTTTTTCACAGCAGGTTGCCCAGGATCAAAATGTCCAGGCAGGTTTAGAATCTTTTCGGAGAAGGACACTCCACAACCTCCCTCTCTGGGCAGACTCTTACAGGGCTTTGGCACCCTCATAGGAAAGACATTTCTCCTCATCTGATGGAACCTTCCAGTTTGGGCCCATTGCCCCTAGTCCTGTCACTGGGCACCAGTGGAAAAGAGTCTGGTCCCATTTCTCTTGTTCCTCATTCTTTAGCTATTGATCAGCATTGAGAAGATCTCTCAGTCTGCTCTTCTACAGGCTAAACAGCCCCAGGTTTCTTTGCCTTTCCTCATCAGGGAGATGCTTCAGTCCCCTCAGTACCTTCAAGCACCACAAAGCCTGATAACCAGGATGTCAGTAAGAAAACCCCTTCTGCCTATGGTAATTTTTAGAGGAGTTACCACGGGAAATCTCAGTGCTCTAGCATTGTGCTGCTCTTCTGATATCACAATCATCAGAGTAAAAGCATGTCAGCTTTGTGCTTCAGCAACAAGGGCTTCAAACAGACCTTGAGAAGCTCACACAGCAAGATGGAAGGCAGAGTGCACACCAAGAGCAAGACATCACAATGGGAAAACTGAAGTGAGCATCATGATAAAGCTCAGGACTGAAAAAAAACAGGAGCATATACATCCTTGTGAGGCAAAAGCAATACCAATGCTCAAGGAATGCTGCATGACCAGAAATACTCTGGCTGTGCAGTTATTAAGTACCACCAATATCCATCACAGGATGGGAAGAACATACCAAAGATATCCACTGAACCAGCAGAAAGGTTCTAGCAGCCACAGCAAAAAGCACCACTTAAGCTTTGAGAAGCTTCTTGGAAAGACTAATCTGAACTTACTTTCACTCTAAGAATCTTAACACTACTTTACAGGAGCATTACTAATAGAACTTGAGAGGAAGGAGGTCCTCCAGCTTGCAGAAACAATCTCCTTTCCCATGCCTCAGGAGAATCATCCCAACGTTCTCTTCCCTTTAGGTCACAAGGAGGAAGAGCAACCAGATAGCAAAGTTAGATAAAGGTATTGAGTAAAGCAAGACTCTGAAGATGATGATTTTTCATACTCACACAGCAGCCCCAACATACAAAACCACAGAGCAATATGACTAATTTACAGATTGCATTGGGTGGGAAGGGACCCTCAAAGGTCATCTTGTCCAACTCTCCTGCGGTGAGCAGCAACACCTCCAATAAGATAAGGCTGACCAGTCCAAAACATAAGCACATAGCACAGCAACCTCTGCAGAACAAGCGTTAAATTATTAAGTATTTAGGAAGGATAAAGGTGCAAAATCTCCAGGGTTCCTGGCTACTTCCAAATCAAGGCTTAAGTGTGGTACATTGAGTGCATCTGGGTGCATTCAGAAGAGTGTGGCCAGCAGGTTGAGGAAGGTTCTCATCCCGCTCTGCCCTAGGGAAGCCACCTCTAGAGTAGTAGGTCCAGTTTTGCACTCCCCAGTTCAAGAGAGACTGAAGAGTGTCCAGCAGAGGCTACAAAGGCAGTGGAGCATCTCTGTGATGAAGGTTGAGACCTTNTGTCCAACTCTCCTGCGGTGAGCAGCAACACCTCCAATAAGATAAGGCTGACCAGTCCAAAACATAAGCACATAGCACAGCAACCTCTGCAGAACAAGCGTTAAATTATTAAGTATTTAGGAAGGATAAAGGTGCAAAATCTCCAGGGTTCCTGGCTACTTCCAAATCAAGGCTTAAGTGTGGTACATTGAGTGCATCTGGGTGCATTCAGAAGAGTGTGGCCAGCAGGTTGAGGAAGGTTCTCATCCCGCTCTGCCCTAGGGAAGCCACCTCTAGAGTAGTAGGTCCAGTTTTGCACTCCCCAGTTCAAGAGAGACTGAAGAGTGTCCAGCAGAGGCTACAAAGGCAGTGGAGCATCTCTGTGATGAAGGTTGAGACCTTGGGCTGTTTAGCCTGGAGCAGAGCAGACTGAGAGGGGATCTTCTTGAAACTTACCAATGGCTAAAGGGCAGGGGGCAAAAGGATGGGGCCAGACTCTTTTCAGTGGTTCCCAGCAACAGAACAAGGGAGAATGGGCACAAACTGCAACTCAGGAGGATCTATATCTGGAGAAGAGAAGCTTCTTTACTGTGAGGGTGCTGGAGCACTGGGTGAGGCTGCACAGAGGTTGCGGAGTGTCCTTTCTGGAGAGATTCCAAACCCACCTAGACATTGTGATTCTGAACAACCTGCTGTGGGTGATCCCACTATAGCAGGGAGGTTGGACTAGATGATCTCCAAGGGTCCCTTCCAACCCCCAACATGCTGGGATTCTGTATCCTGCAGAAGAGGCTCCTTGCACACAGCAGCACCTCAGAACAGCAGCTTGCTCAGTGAAAATTCTCTTCCTTGAGGGAGTATCTTTGGCAACATTAACTTCTTGTAAGCCCAAACCACTGAGTTACTTCATTCACAACCAGCACTGGCAATAATCCTGTACATGAGTGGGTAGCATTTGCCATGCATTTTAGTAAGCCTCAACACTGCATCTGGAACCTCAGAGGGTGATTTCAGCCCTCATTTCTGCAAGCACTCTGTTAGCAAGCTTCTCCTGTAACAAAAAATGCTTCCTAAGGTGTCAGACATCCCTTAAGAAACTGCAGCTACCACACAGCCTTTACAATGTACCTGAATCAGCTGCTGAGATTTGCATGACACAGATTTAGAACCATTAGGTCAGCAAAAAGCAATTACTTCCCAGACATCATGGTATAAGTGACATCTATTAGTCAACTTCCTGGATACTACTGAAGTTTTCAAACAAAGCATCTGCAGAATCAGGTTTACATTCAACTCATCACCAACCTTCCTCCTGTGCTTCCCCTCCTACCCTTTTTCTGTACCCACTAACCTGTGTACTCTGCCATCAACACTGTAATCTCCCATATCCCAGGCTAGGAAATTAGTCCCAACATCACATTTTTGCTCTGTAAGAACCTTCCAGAAGCCTCAGTGCTCCAACAAGTGATGCTTGACAGCACAAATCTGCTGATGCTCAGTTCTACAGGGCCATCTTGAAGCTTTCTAGAAAAATAATGAAGCTGGAGAAGTCCAACATTTTTCCTTTTAGGAACAGCACAACAAAAGCAAGACCTAAGAGCTGTGCTGCTCTCTTAACATCTCTGAACTTCCAGAGAATGAACTCCTGGGAACTCAGGCAATGAATATTTCCCCATCAGTTTCTTCTGCTTCACTTGAACTTGCTTGAAATGTTACCAGCCTCCTTGTCTGGTATTCCTCTAACGAGGAGAAAAAAAAAAAATCATCTTTGCGGCTCTGAGTAGTCTGAAGCATTCAACAGCACTTTGCCATGCTAAACTCACAAATTCTTCATGACATCAATTTAGAGACAGAGGCAGTGATCAACACAGGCTGGGGAATAAAGGGATAGAGAGCAACTCTGCAGAAAATAACTTGGGGGTGCTGGTAGATGAAAATCTGGGACAGGAGCTGGCAACATGCATTCAGAGCCCAGAAACAAACTGTCTTTTGGAATACATTCCCAGAAGTGTTGGGGGGCAAATCAATAGAGGTGATTCTGCTCCTCTACTCTGCTCTAGTGAGACTCCACCTGCAGCACTGTATACAGATCTGGGGACCTCAGCACAGGAGACATGGACCTGTGGGAGTAGGGGCAGAGGCCACAAGAACGATTCAAGTGCTAGAACCCCTCTGCTGTGAGGACAGGCTGAGAGACTTGGGTTTGCCCAGTCTGGAGAAGAGAAGGCTCTGGGGAGATCTTCTTGTGGCATTTCAGTATTTAAAGGGTCCTAAAAGAAAGCTGGGGAAAAGTTTATTAGCAGGGCCTGTTGCAACAGGACAAGGGGCAATGGTTTTAAACTAAAAGAGGGGAGGTTCAGACAAGGTACAAGAAATACTTATTTTTGCACTGAGGGTGGGGAGACACTGGACCCAGATTGCCCTGGAACCATTCCAGGTAAGGTTGGGTGGAGCTCCGAGCAACCTGGTCCACTTGGAGATGTCCCTGCTGAAAGTAGGAAGCTTGGACTAAATGACCTTGAAAGGTCCCTTCCAAGCCAAACCATTCTGTGATTCTCTCACCATTGAGGACTTAGCACTGGAAGTGACATTCTACCACTACTCTACAACTCATGGCTTAGTGTTGCTCTTCCGCACACCGCCTTGTGGTGGCAGCTCCTCCCGGAAACTGCAGCTCCCGGCTCCTACAAGGTGTGCTCCTTACCTCTAGGTGTTCTCTGACACAGAAACAAAGTTTGCTCACGTATGAACGTGACATTTTAAGCCACCACTAGTTCCTGTGTAGTACTGTGATCTTTCATGCTGTTGCTGAAGGGAGCATGGAACAGCAGCAGAACTGCACCCAACCCTCTGTGTTAACTCAGACCTTCTGCTAGGGTAGAAGCAACAATCCAGAAGTCAAATTCTGTGAGACTCAGTACATGCTCTACAAGTCACAATAAACAGCTCAGTTCGGGGATTTTACAAACACTACTCACCTCATCTATGTTTCTGAGCCACTTGCTGATGTTTTCAAAGCTCTTGGCATTGGTGATGTCATATACTAGCATGATCCCCATGGCACCTCTGTAATAGGAGGTGGTGATGGTGTGAAATCGTTCCTGCCCAGCTGTGTCCCTGCAGAAAACAGAGAAGAGAACAGATCAGAGGCAAGCTCTAAGGAAACCAGCATGACCTATCCATTAGGTAAGTGTACCTGGTGGCAGGACACACTGCAATGTCCACCAGCAGGAGCTTCAAGAATGGCCTACTGCCTCCCAGATGTAGCCGAACACTCAGAAAACAAATAGGGCAAACTGAAGATGAAGCTATTTGCTGAACAGCAAAGTGATAGGTTGCAGTAGGTCTTCTGGTTTATTTACCACAATAAAAAAAGTCAGGATCAAATCATGGCAGAAATGTTCGGCCTTGCATTTCTATTGACAACGTAAAACTTGCACCTGAAAGGAGAGATGTTTAGTGTCATGTCTCATATCTCAGTTATGTGGCTTTCTACTGCTCAAGGAGGTTCTACTCCTCCTCTAACTCTAACCCAGGGAGGCCACATCTGCAGTACTGGGTCCACTTCTGGGCTCCCCAGTTCAAGAGTGACAAGAAACTACTGAGCGAGTTTGACGGAGGCTATGAAGATGCTGAGGGGACTGCAGCATCTCTCTCAGGAGGAAAGGCTGAGAGACCTGAGGCTGTTTAGCCTGGAGAAGAGCACATATAGGCATCTTCTCAATGCTGAACAATAGCTAAAGGTCAAGAGCGTGGGGCCAGACTCTTTTCAGCGGTTCTCAGTAACAGGACGAGGGGCAATGGGCACAAACTGGAACACAAGAAGTTCCATCTGAACATGAGAAAAAAAGAGTTTCCTGTGAGGGTGTTGAAGCCCCAGACCAGGCTGCTCAAAGCAGTTGTGGTATCTCCTCCTCTGCACAGATTCCAAACTTGCTTGGACATTGTGATCCTGGGCAATCTCTTGTGGGTGACTCTTTATCAGGGGGATTGGACTGGATGATCCCCAGAGGTACTTTACCCCCAGCACGCTGCAGTTCTGGGATTGCTCTCCACTTCCTGCGCACTCATACAAATAACTTGCTGTGTTAACTTCCCCAGTGTTTTTTTCTGGCAACTGAAGCCAAGATAATGGATCGGCTGGGGAGGGAAAAACCAAATAGCCTGCAGTGTTGCCAGGTGTTTTTCTGTTGTGGGTTGTTTTGGTTTGTTTTTTTTTTTACTAAGTGCTGTACTTTGCCTTTCCTATTCTTAATGGATTCCCCATTCATTATTCAGAGATAACTCTTAATGGATGTGAGATTAGAGAACTGACTGAAGCAAACAGAGGAAATGAGTTATGGTTCTCAAACTGGCTATGACTGATGAATCCACCTTGAGCAAATGGCACAAGACGATGGAGACTGCAAGTTGTCTTTACTGCTCTGGAATTCAGCGTTTTGTTCAGGCACTCCAAAGCTACGGGTGTGCAAAAAGCCCTTGATGTAAAAGAGGTCTGTGGAAGTCAGCTAGTTCTCCAAGCTAAAATACATGCAGCCAAGGAAATTGAAGCACTGCTGGAGGAGGAAATTCAGAGGACTTTCTTTGTTTGCAAAATGAAGACAAAGAAGGTTGTCCTGTGGGACCAGGGGTAAGGTGAAGTACATGGAAAGTGAAAAATCTATTTAAATTATTCTCATGTCAACATTAAAATATGCATAAGCTATATCACATTAGAGGTTTAACCAACAGAGAAAGGAATTTCTGGGACAGCTTTCCGGTTGACCTAGCAGAGACTAAAGAAACCTTAAAATGTCCTCTGATTTGTTCATGAAAGATTTATGTGGATGTAACAAGAAGAGATTATATCTGATGATCTGTGAAGATCCCTTCAGCCCACAGAGCTCAAAATAAAGGTCTACAACAATTTGCTAAGTAATTCCTAGCAAAATAATCCCAGAAAGTTTATTACTGTCCCACTGTTTCTTAAAATTATGTGTTTTAAAGCAAGTGTTCCCAGTAAAGATGCACTCCAAGAAAAATGTTGCCTGATGGTTTTCTACCCAGTTAAGAGCTGTATATTTAAAAAAAAAAAAAAAAAAAAAAAGGCTGTAGGAAAGCTGCTGGACCCCTAGAAGAGGCTCAGCACTGTTCACACAATCCCACTTTTTACAATCCCTACAAACCTAATACCCAATACTGCTGTTATTTCTTGAAGGGGTTTCTGCCCTCATCCATACTTCCAGCATCCCAGAGTCAGCGTAAGGGTGTTTCAGATGTTTTTGGGTTGGATTCCCTCTTCCAATATCAACATGCTGTAAATCCACATTTAGGATCACCTCTTGTAGTTCCTATTGTCTCTCCAGACTGCAGAGTCCATGAACAGAGAGACCAGAAACTGGATGGATGATCTGCAACCAACTCCCACAGAATATTTTTTCAATAAACAGAAAGAGAGCTCCTAAGGGTAAGTTATTTTGCAAGAGCAGAACAGGATATATCATGATTCTTTCATGTATCAAGTTCTAATCTGAAATACCTGGTGGATCCCAGTATTTTTCCCTCCATATTCCCCTGTATTTCATTTCCATTACAATGATATAGACTTTCACCTATTCTCCCACTATTGCTGGTGTGTTTCTGGCTGTTAGATTTCCACTCTCCTTTGGCTTCAAGGGTCTTTCCTTCTCTTCCATGCTGGCTACCACACTGTATTTTTCAGATCACACTAATATTCCCTTTCAGCTTTTGATTCACCAGGATGAAAAATCTAGATCTGACTCTTGAGCTCTCACAAGCAAAAAAGAACTATTCCCAGTCAAGCCAGAGGTTCTCCAGCTTCCACTTCTGTGGAGTTCAAAGATTTCTGAAGGCAATGATGACACCTCTGTATTTAACAGCCCAAAACAGGCATGCAACAGGACAGGTAAGGGATTGACCTGATAGAAAGCAGCTCTGTGAAGGAGAATGTGGAAGTGCTGCTGGTGGACGAGCTTCCTAGGAGCCAGAAATGTGTGCTGATGGTATTTTGGGGCACATGAAGCACTGTGACCTTCAGGTCAACAGAGGTTTGCCTCTCATCTCTGTTCTGCCCTAGTTTGGAGTCCTGGATCCAGTTCTGGGCTCTCCAGTTCAGGAGAAACAGGCAACTACTAGAGTGAGTCTGACAGAAGCTATGAAGATGCTGAGAGGACTGGAGCATCTCTATGAGGAGGACAGGCTGAGAGACCTGGGGCTCTTTAGCCTGGAGAAGACTGAGAGGGGATCTTCTCAGTGCTGACCAATACCTAAATAACCAGAGTCAAAAAGATGGGGCCAGATGCTTTTCAGCAGTGCCCAGCAACAGGCGCAAACTGGAACCCAGGAGGTTACATCAGAAGATGAGGAGAGGAGAAACTTCTAGAGCCCTGGAAAAGGCTGCCCAGAGAGATTGTGGAATTTTCCCTGAAGAGATTCTGGGATTCAGTGAACACACAGTCTCACCTGCTACCTAGTCCCACCATCCGCTGCTTTTCATAGAATCATAGAATGGTAAGGTTGGAAGGAGACCTCAAGGATCATCTAGTTCCAACCCCCTGCCATAGGCAGGGACACCTCCCACTAGTACAGCTCACTCAAGGCCTCGTCCAACCTGGCCTTGAACACCTCCAGGGAGGGAGCAGCCACAACCTCCCTGGGCAACCTGT
>WBNM01027891.1:26767-63559 GCA_013399055.1 Ramphastos sulfuratus | reverse complement strand
GTCCATGTCACTGACAAAGATGTTAAACAGCACTGGTCCCAGCACTGACCCCTGAGGGATGCCTCTTGTCACTGGTCTCCAGGTGGACATTGTGCCATTGATCGCCACTCTCTGCTGTGACCATCCAGTCAATTCCTTATCCAGCGAGTGGTCCACCCGTCAAGTCCATGTTTTTTCCATCTTGGTGACCAGGATGTCATGTGGGACAGAGTCAAATGGCTTTTGTCCCAGCCTCCTCCTCCCCATTTTAAGAGTGTTTTGCAACAAGTACACTTACATTTGGAGCAACATGAATGGGTTTTAGCTTGATCCTTACTGAACAGCAACCTCACTTTTTAATAGCCATGAAGTATCAAGTTGCTTATCACCTTTGGCAAGGTTTAGCTCAGTCTGACCTTTGTATTCTTGCATTACTCCTCTATATATATTTCAGAGGTCATACAGCACGACTGAGATCCTGCCACACCTGCTCATTTTCCATATCCAGGAAGAGAAGCAGGCAGCTATTCCTGCTGTGTGGGAAAGGAGTAGAGTTGTATTAGAATGTGCTGGCTTCATCTGCTTTCTGTAAAACTAATTCCCACCTGTAGTTTCTTGGGTATGTTACTCACCATATCTGTAGCTTGATCTTCTTTCCTTGTAGTTCAACAGTTTTAATCTTGAAGTCTATCCCTAAAATAAACACAGAAAGAAGTCATTAGTATTTATTTGCCCACATAGCTCTGAACTGCTGCAGACACAACAGCAGGCATTTATCTTCTTTTAGGAATCATCAGGTAAAGCCGAGGATATCCAAGCAAGCTGGAATGGAAGAGGAGCAGTGACACAAAGAATGTTTCTGTGTGGTTCTCCTTTTTGTGGAGTTGAGTCCTGCTGTGACACCTGAAAGAAGGTTTAAGTGAGCTGATGTTCAGTCTCTTCTACCAAGGAATAAGACAAGATGAAAGAGCCTCAAGTTGTGCCAGGGGAGGTTTAAGTTAGCCATGAGGAACAATGCCTGTGTCAAAAGGTTTGTCAAACCCTGGAACAGGCTACCTAGGGCAGGGGTGGAATCCCCATATCTTGACTGAAAAGCCATGCAGATGTTGTGCTGATTGACACCTGAAAAGCGGTTGCACTGAATCACAGAATGGTAAGGTTGCAAGGGACCTCAAGGATCATCTAGTTCCAACCCCCTGCCATAGGCAGGGACACCTCCCACTAGTACAGCTCACTCAAGGCCTCGTCCAACCTGGCCTTGANTTTCATGACATAAAGAGTGGTCAAGCATAGGAACAGGCTGCCCTGGGAGGCAGCAGAGTCACTGTCCCTGGAGGTATTCAAGAAACATGTGGATATAGCACTTTGGGATGTGGTTTAATGGCCATGGTGGCGTTAGGTCAATGCTTGGACTGGATCTTAGAGGTCTTTTCCAACTAAAGTAACTGTATGGTTCCATGGTTTAGTAGTGACCTGGCAGCGCTGAGCTAACAGTTGGACCTGATCTCCAGGTCTTTTCCAACTGAAATGACTCTATTCTATGATTCAGGTAACACGGTTAAGATGAACAGGTTTGTAAAAGCTTTTTCTGAGGATCTTCCAAAAAGACAAAAATTTAAACATCTTAAACCATTCATCATTTGTCTTGTTGATTTTGTTTGGGTTTTTTTTTTTGCTTGGATTTTTCGTTTAGTAAGGTTCTATTCCCCAATATATTAAACAACAACATTTTGCTTATCTTGAGAAATTACGTAACATAGGGAATTTTTCCTTTCCCTTTTTTTTTTTTAACTCTTAGACCTAACCCTTGTGACATCACCATTTCAGAAACCTCCTCGAAAATTTGCATTTTTGCCCCCTCCAAGATTCTTCCATGAGTATCATTCAAGTAACCCATTCGTAACAGTAACATTAACTGCAGCAACCTCAACGCTTGCTACCTGGTTGATGTGTCTCAAAGGGGTCAGTGTGACAGCCTGCAGCACAGTCTGTGACAAGACTCCAGACTATCTGTCATCTCTGCTTGAATCACAGAATCATTCGAGCTGGAAAAGATCTTTATGATCACATCCAACCATTAACCCAGCACTGCCAGGTCGCCACTAAACCATCTCCTTCAGCGACACAGCTTTTAAACCCCTCCAGGGATGGGGACTCCACCACTTCTCTGGCAGTCTGTTGTAGGCCTTTACACCCCTTTCCAGAAAGAAATTGTTCCTGATGTTCAACATAAACTTCCTCTGGCACAACTTGAGGCCATTTCTTCTCATCCAATCGCTTGTTGCTTGGAAGAAGAGACTAACCCTCACCTCACCCCAATCTCCTCTCAGGGAGTTGTAGAGATCAAGGTCTCTCCTCAGCCTCCTTTTTCTCCAGGCTAAACAACTCCAGTTCCCTCAGCCATTACCATAGGACATGTTCTCTAGCTTTCGTTGCCCTTTTTTGGAAGCACTTCAGCCCCTCAATGTCCTTCTTGAAATGACTGGCCCAAAACTGAGCCCAGTATTTGAGAAACAGCCTCATCAGTACCAAGTAATCAAGCAGCAAAAGCCCTGAATTGTGTCTTCAGCTACTCAACCTCAAGCTTCAGTAACGTAAGCAGATTTAAGCAACACAAAGCCTTCAACCAGCAATAAGAGACAATTTGTCAGCATAAGCTGGCACCCAACCACCACATCTCTTCATTCAGGTCCACCTCTGTTCCAGCCTCTGATGTAGTAGTATGAGGAAAAGGCAGGACTTGGCAGAAGAGCATCACCACAATTCTCAAATCTCAGAATAAACACAGAGTATGAGTAGAGTAAGGTTTTTACTCCTAAAACCAACTAACACAAAATAACTCACACATTAGTTTGTGTCAAAGCTAAAAAGATATCACAAGGAAGTCCAGGATTTGCAAGGGCTGGGTAGATGTTACCCAGTGTCACGGGTTCAGCCAGCTGAATCTGTGGGTGTCAGGCACCTGCAGGAGGCCTGAGTTTAACAACTTCCCAGATCAGGAATCAGAGTGGACTAGAGCACGACACAGAGAGAGGTAGTAGATGCCCCAACACTTGCAACATTCAAAGTTAGGTTTGACAGGGCCCTGAGCAACCTGCTCTAGTCAAAGATGTCCCTGCCAACTGCAGGAATGTTAGACTAATGACTTTGAAAAGTCCCTTCCCAGCCAAACTGTGCTGTGATTCTAACATTCTATGAAGGGAAAAGTGTCCTGAGAAGGTCTAAGAAAGAAGAAACTATGAAGACAGATCAATAGCCAAAAATCAATGATGCAGCTAGTATTTGATATTTTTACTATTATTTCTTATACAGTAAGTTGTACTATTTGAAGTCTACCACTTAAAAAAGACAGAATAAAACCAAGGGATGGGTGCCATCTGCACAAAATGGAACTGTCTAGAGAAGGCCCTGAGGATGATCAGAGAGCTGGAACCCCTCTGCTGTGAGGACAGGCTGAAAGATTTGGGGTTGCTTAGCCTGAAGAAGGCCCTGGGGAGACCTTATAGCAGCTTATTGGAAGATAAGCCAGGATGAGGACCTTCCCCAAGAGCTCCTCCATAGCAGGAGAGGCCTGAGGACCTGTTTCAACCTTCTCTTCCCAAAGCTGCCAACAAGAATCACTAGCACAGGCTACAATAGAGGAGTAGGCACACAAGGCACCTTCTAAAGCTGCTCTGACAGAAAATAGATGTTAGAATTCTGACTTTCAGTTTAGCTCTGAGGCAACACCATTGAGAATTTTTCATGCTTTCTAAAAACCTGGTTATATTTAGACCTTTTAAAAGGCAGCAGCTGCAATCACAAACTTGCCTCCTAAATCTAGAAGGTCATTTTATACCAAGTAAGATTAAATCAAATTTATGAAACACACTATTATGTAAGAAGTCATAGAACAGGATCACAGTTGGTGGGAAGAGACCTTTAAGATTATTGATTCCAAGCGTTAACCCAGCACTGCCAGGTCAACCTGCATGGGAAGTCTGCTTTAAACTCCACCAAGTCCAACTCTTCTAAGCTTGGTATGTTGCACAAGCAATTTTAACACTGAAAAATTATTGAAATGCTTTCACATAAAAATCACTATTTTGGACCCTCTATAGGAAAAGCTCCATGATTTTAAATGGGAGAGGAGATTCCCTCTCCACTCAGACCTGTGTCGTATTGGGACAGGAACAGGGATGGCACTTGGTAGATGGATATGTACCGTGGTTTGGAGCACCTCTGCTATGATGACAGGCTGAAGGAGTTGGGGTTATTCAGTCCGGAGAAGAGGAGGCTCTGGGGAGACATAATAGCGGCTTTCCAGCACCTGAAGGGGGCCTACAAGAAGGATGGAGAGAGACTGTTTACAAAAGCATGCAGTGACAGACCAAGGGGCAATGGCTTCAAACTACTGAAGAGCAGATTTTAGACTGGATGTTAGGAGAAGGTTATTTACTATGAGGGTGGTGCAACACTGGAGCAGGTTGCCCAAGGAAGTGGGTGAGGCCCCATCCCTGGAAATATTCAAGGTGAGGTTCGACAGTGCTCTAGGCAACCTGATTTACTTGAGGATGTCCCTGTTGACTGCAGGGGGAGTGTTGAACTAGATGACCTTCTGAGGTCACTTCCAACCCAGACCATTGATTCTATGTACCACATATGCACCCAAAAAGACAAATGAATTCCTTATGCAGCTCCTTATGGAGCCTGGTAGAGTTACCAAGCATTTCATAAACAAGAAATGGAGTGCAAAAGAGCAAAATTCCTTATTCTAAGGATTTAAAGCAGTAAAGGCTGAGGTTGCACCTAATTCTAGGATGTCAGTTTGAGACCTTCCACTTCCATTTCAGTTCAGTGCCCCATTTTATTCCAGTTAGCCAAAGCATTTCTTCATCACTCATGTTTACAGGCTGCTAAGGGAAAACAGTGGAGTCCCTGTTGCTAGGGGGACTCAAAAGCCATGTAGATGTGGTGCTGAGGGACATGTTTCAGTGGTGAACTTGGCAATGCTGGGTAAAACAGATGGACTCCACAGTCAGAAAGCTCTCTTCCAACCAAATCAATTTGATGACTCTATGTGAAGTTAAATTTATGAATCAGTATAGCTAATATCACACACACGGCTTGTCCCAAATCCACCTGTCCCTATTTTGTAGCCTTTAACCAAGCTATGATGTAATGCTCCACAGCAGCACTACCAAACAAATGAACACAGTGTTTACCCAAAGACAAATAAAAGTATTTTACACAGTGACACTTGCTTTTAGGCTCTGCCCAGATCAAGCAGGATGTTTGACAGCCACCTTTTATGTATTAAGATAAAGCAAACTATTAACTTAGCCAGGAAATTAACTCTTCTCTGCACTGCGAGAGATTTAGCTAACTAGGATTTGAGGAGAAAATAAAACTGTAATCCCATGTTACACTGAACTTCCATTCCAATTACAATACCAGTTCAGTCTTCATAACAGAAAGGTTGTTATAAATAGCAACAACTATCTGCCTCCAAAAACTTTCAAAGTGTTTTTAACAGACTGGAAAAACTGCACTTCTGCATTGCTATAATGCCCACTCATTTCTAGGCCTCTCCAAAGAATCCCAAACTCCCAATGTGCTGAAGGTTGGAAGGGATCATCTAGTCCAATTCCCACCGACAAAGCAGGGTCACTCACAGCAAACTGCCCAGGATTGCAATGTGCAGACAGGTTTGGAATCTCTCCAGAGAAGGAGACTCCACAACCTTTCTGGGCAGCCTCTTCTGGGGCTCTGGCACCTCCACAAGAAAGAAGTTTCTTCTCATCTTCAGATGGAATCTCCTGGGGTTCCAGTTTGTGCCCATTGTCCTTTGTCCTACTGCTGGGCACCACTGAAAAGGCCCCATCCTCCTGACCTCACTCTTTAGCTACTGATCAGCATTGAGAAGATCCCCTCTCAAGCTGCATTTCTTAAGCTAAACAGCCTCAGATCTCTCAGCCTTTCCTCCGCGGAGAGGCTCCAGTCCCTTCAGCATCTTTGTAGCTGGACTCTCTCCAGTAGTTCCCTGCCTCTCTTGAAGTCATCATCGACACCACACTGGCAGAGGCCACAAAGGCTTTGGAGGAAAGATTGTAAGTATGGGGAGTTTCAGTAACATTTAGTGCAGGAAGGATTTTCAGAGGGTAAAAAGGGTGTAACAACTGAATGGCATGCATAAAGACTTACTGCCATCACAAGAGGGTAACAACAGAGCTAATGAATTAAAGATGAGTATGAAATTACTCCCTCATTAACTGTTGATAAGATATTAATTAGTTTCAACAAGGCAAATTGGAATTCATGAAAAATCCTGGAAGTACACTGCCAGCCTATGAAATGCTTCACAGAACTCCATACTCCCAAACAAAAAAAGTAGGAATGTTTGTTACTCTTCAGCATAGCTCACACAGTTCAGTGATCAAGTCTCCCTGCGTGCAGATCATCTCAGGTTTCTGACTCCCTTGTGGGTTTTCTTCCAATTTCAGGGCTTCTACTTGTTGCTTAGAGTAAGGTACAGTCCTAGTTTGACTCAGAACTGAACTCATGACTTCAAAATAAACAGAAGCTATGTATGGTCTCTTCAGGTTACTGGTCTTTGAGTATCAAGGTTTAAGAATTATCACTGGTTGATCGCATGGAACGTGCAAACAAGATCTACCCTTACGCAAACACTAAAGTCACTTCTGCCTTGTCACCATAAACGCACACACCAAGAGGAGTTTCAGAAGCTGGAAGGTCAGACTTGTGCATCACATCAGGGAAGTGAAGCACTTCCATCTCTAAATGTGCAGAAGTTATTGCCAATGAGTCACAGAATCATAGAAGAGGTAAGGTCAGAGAGGGCCTGGAAATCTAGTCCAAATCCCCCTGCTACAGCAGGGTCATGTGCAGCAGGTTGTCCACAATCACGATATCCAGGCAGGTTTGGAATCCTTCCATCTCTCTGGGCAGCCTCTGCCAGGACTCTGGCAAACCTCATGGGAAAGGAGTTCCCTCTGGAGTTCCACTTTGTGCCCACTGGCCCTTGTCCTGTTGTTGGACACTGCTAAAAGGTGCCTGGCTCCACCCTCTTGACCGCCACCCTTTAGCTATTTATCAGCATTAAGAAGATCCCCTTTCAGTCTTCTCTTCTCCAGGATAAAGAGCAACAGGTCTCTCAGCCTTTCCTCTTCAAAAGAGATGCTTCAGTCCCCTCAGCATCTTCACAGCCTATGCTGGACTCTTCCCAGCAACTCCTTGTTTCTCTTTAACTGGGAAGATCAGAACTGGAGCCAGAGGTGGCCTCCCTAAGTCAGAGTAGAGGGGGAGGAGAACATCCCTTGACCTGCTGTCCACACTCAACTGAATGCACCTCAGGAGACTACTGGCCTTCATGGCCATAGAGGGACATGGCTGCCTCATGGGCAACCTTTTGTCCACAAGTAGCAATCCCAGGTCCTTCTCCACTGAGTTCCTTTCCAGCAAGTTGACCCCTAACCTGTCTTGGTGAAGAGGGTTATTCCACTCCAGAACAGGACCTACACTGGGCCTTGTTGATCTTTGCAATGTTTCCCTCCACCCAACTCTCCAGCCTGCCCAAACCCTGCTGAAAGGCAGCAAAGCACGACAACGTGTCAGGCACTCCTACCAGTCTGACACCCCTGGCGAAGATTCCTGCCAAAGCACCCTAGCTGCATTTGTGAATGTTTAAACAGCTAAGTGTCTTAGGGAACACAGAATACTTGCTCAATGGTTTTCCATTCCCATTGCTCTGGGACTCGATACATTAATAAAGCCCCAGGACTTGCGTCAGCAGAAGAGCAGGTTTGAAATCCAGAATCACTGCATCCAAAGAGTCCTTTACACCTTCTCAAGTCCCTGCCAAGCTTTTGTAAAGATCACTCTTCTGATGTACGACCACAAAACATTCTTGGTTCAACAAGACCAAGTGCCAAGTCCTGCACTTAGGTCACAGCAATCCTCTGCAATGCTACAGGCTTGGGGAAGAGTAGCTAGAAACTGCCTGAAGGAAAAGGAACTGGGATTATTGGTACACAGCCAGCTGAAGATGAGCCAGCAGTGTGCCCACGTGGGCAAAAAGGTCAACACCATCCTGTGGTGTGGCCAGCAGGAGTAGGGTCATCCCCTGGTACAAGGAACTGGTGAGGTCACATCTCAAATACTGGGTTCGGTTTTGGGCTCCAAGAGGACTTTGAGGTGCTGGAGACTGTCTAAAGAAAGGCAATCAAGATCGGGAAGTGCCTAGAACACAAATCTTGTGAGAAGCAGATGAGGTACCTATGGTTGTTTAGCCTGGAGAAAAGGAGTCTGAGGAGAGACCTCCTCACTCTCTACAACCCTCTGAAAAGAGGTTGCAGTCAGGTGGAGGTTAGCCTCTTCTCCAAGCAGCAAGTGACAGAATGAGAGGAAACTGCCTCAACTTGTGGACACAAGGAACAATTTTTTCATGGAAAGGGTTGTCAAGCCCTGGAACAGACTACCAAGGGCAGTGGTGGAATTCCCATCCCTGGAGGGGCTTAAAAGCTGTGTAGGTGTGGTGCTGAGGGAGATGGAGTACTGTGTGCAGTTCTGGAGCCCCTGGCACAGGAAGGACATGGAAGTGTTGGAGTGGGTCCAGAGGAGGGCCACAAAGATGATCGGAAGGCTGGAGCAGCTCTCCTATTAGGACAGGCTACAAGAGTTGGGGCTCTTCAGCCTGGAGAAGAGAAGGCTTCCAGGATACTGTAGCCTTCCAGTATCCGAAGGGGGCCTACAGGAAGGCTGGGGAGGGACTATTTATAAGGTCTTGCAATGTCAGGACTAGGGGCAATGGGTTTAAACTGGCAGAGGGGAGATTTAGACTGGATGTTAGGAGGAAGTTCCTTCCAGTGAGGGTGGTGAGGCACTGGGAACAGGTTGCCCAGGGAGGTTGTGGCTGCTCCCTCCCTGGAGGTGTTCAAGGCCCTGGATGAGGCCTTGAGTAAGCTGTGCTAGTGGGAGGTGTCCCTGCCTATGGCAGGGGGTTGGAACTAGATGATCCTTGAGGTCTCCTTCCAACCTTATGATTCTATGGCTTAGTGGCAACCTGGCAGTGCAGGGTTAACAGCAGGACTAGTTGATTTACAGGTCTTTTCCAGCCTGAACGATTCTATTCTTCTACAATTCTTAAAAAGCGAAGGACAAAGCACCGACAGCGTAAGAGGGAGGGAGAAAAAGTTATTTTCCAGTCCATTTCAGAGCTACAAATGATGAGCTAGCCCTTTTCAGATAGCACAAATTCTGTTTGCATTCTTTCCAAACAAAGGCACCATTGAGCTCAGGCAGGACGCGGAGCAGTAGGAAGCCGAATGTAGGGCAAGAGAGGGGTAGTGTCACATTGCTGGGAGCCCCATGGTCAACCTGCATGTCACATCACCACCAACCACAGCCCCTAAGCAGCATGTAAATGAGGGCATTTTCTGTTTCAGTTGTGGGTAATTGCTTTGCAAGTGTCCCTTAACAGCACCGTGTAGTTTCAGCTGAGGAAAGCAAAGGTGCAGAAATTCATCAAGTCTTGTGTCTTCAAGCTGCCACTTCTGTGCTACGGGCTCAGGCAACAGCAAGTATTTCTCTTCATGTAGTTAAAATGTGGCTTTCAACACCCAAATTAACACAGGAGAACTCAGACCACATTCAGGTTTTCTGAGGAGCACTGGAGTTGTGTGGATGGCCCCTTTTGCCTGCAGCCCTCCCATTGGTCAACAATCCTCGAGGTGAGGTCCCACAGGGCGCTTAGTGAAGATGAGGTCCTAACAAAGGTACAGCCCTGATGAAGGGAAGGTGCCCAAAGAAGGTGAGTCTCTCACCCTCAGGTACAGCACTCTTAAGGTTTTGAAGTTTCACCTGAACATCCCCTGCACACAACTAAAGCAGGGTGGAGTTCTCACGAGTGCTTTCACAGCCCTGAAAGGATACAAACCTTGTCTTTATGGCCTCTTTGAAATTCAAATAAATAATGAAGAGAGTGAATGATCAGGTAGAAGGAAAACTACCCCTTGTTTCTCTCTGGATTAGCAACTTCCAAATTCACAGGTTAGAAGGAACATAGCATTGTGCTGTATGGCACACACATCAATTGACAGCACACTACCAACACAGCAGCACAGGGAAAATCCCTGTTCTTCGGGAATGTTTAGAGTTGACAGCAGGGCCCTTTAACCCTAAAATGTGTTTATTTGAAAACAAACAAACAAACCAAACACAAACAACTTACCAACAACAGGGAAAAAAACCCCACACACTACAATAATTAAGCCTGGAAGTTTTTAAAACAACAAAATAAACTTTGAGACAGACTTCTGTAGAGCTAACCTTTTCCCTCTTTTTTTAATTTTACACACAGAACTACTTCATCCTGAGATCACATGATTCTCAAGACAGATTTAACATATTTTAAGTCTTTAAGCTAAGCATCCTAATGGAGATGACTTTCAAAACAAAATCTTGAACCACATAGGGCTTTTGTCTTTTTTTTTTTTTTTTTTTTGCTTTCCAGTGCTGCTTAATGCCTTTATCAATGACACAGTGGGATCAAGTGCATCATCAGCAAGTTTGCAGATGACATCAAGCTGAGTGGTACTGATGACATCTGATGGACAGGATGCATCCAGAGGAAGTTTGAGAAGAGGATCCCTGTGAACCTCCTGAGGTTCAACAAGGCCAAGTGCAAGGTCTTGCACCTGAGTCAGAGCAATTCCCAATCAATCCAGCCAGCAAGTTGAGGGAGGGGATTCTGCTGCTCTGCTCCCCTCTGCTGAGATCCCACCTGCAGTGTTGTGTCCAGCTGTGAGGTTCTCAGTATGGGCAAGACATGGAATTGTTGGAGTAGACTCAGAAGATTCAGACTAGATAGAAGAAAGAACTTATTTACCCTGAGGGTAGTGAGACACTGGCCCAAGTTGCCCAGAAAGGTGGTAGATGCCCCATCCCTGGAATCATTTCAGGCCAGGATGGACAGGGCTCTGACGAACCTGCTCTTGCAGGGGGATTGTACTAGATGCCCTTTAAAAAGTCCCTTCCCACCCAATCCAGTCCACAATTCAATGATTAAAAGAATGCAGCAAACCCCAAAAACTCAAACATTTTCTTTGCAAAACTTCAAGCAAACCTTGTTTAGAAGCTGCAGTGACTTCTTAAAAGCAGTTCATTTACAGTTGACAAATTAATACATTAATTTTTTGGGCATACTCTCAATTCTCAACTCCTGGGAAGGAAATCCAAGGATTGTTTTTTCATAGGCCTGTAACAGGGCCTCTCCCCTGTACAGAGACGGAAGCTCTTACATGGCTGCCAGGTCTGCAGCAGCAGCCTCTCTACAGCTCCCCAGGGTGTCTCCTTTCACCAGTCCATGAGAGAGAAAACAGGAAAAAGCATCTACCACAAAGTGTCCCTTGTGAGATACACAACTTCTTTGGAGGAGTATTTAGGAATACTTTGTAAGTCTGCAAGCTAATCACCGCTTCAGACTGTTCTGGAAAAGAAACTCAAACTATTTACAGACTCATCCTTTGGCAAACCTTGAGTGAAAGTATAAGTTTTATCAGAAAGCAAAATTCAGCTGACGCCATAAAGAACAGGATGAATCTTTAGGCTAGCTGGAACAAGCCTCTGCAGTCATGACAATTATTTCTGAAACAGACTTGCTTCCTTTGGAAAAAGTATGTCATTCAGCTACAGGGGAGAGAAAACTTTTCCTTTGGTCTCTAAAAGGGGTTAGAACACACATTACCCTCCCCTACTGCTGTTGGCTTACAACTTGCATGAACATCTCTACTAAGTGGTACTCTGTGGCTATTAATTCTTTGTAAAGTTTTTTTTCCTCTCAGAAGAAAACTGCAATAACATGACAAAAAGGAGTTGCCAAAACATGTCTCAAGCTCCCACTCACTGAAG
The DNA here is from genome assembly GCA_013399055.1 of Ramphastos sulfuratus. Lineage (NCBI taxonomy): Eukaryota > Metazoa > Chordata > Aves > Piciformes > Ramphastidae > Ramphastos > Ramphastos sulfuratus. The sequence continues at coordinate 51,673 of WBNM01027891.1, read as the reverse complement.
CAAGTCTGAATGAGATTACCAGAGAGATGGAGACAAGGAAATCTGGACTACTTGGCCACTACACAGGCAGCAGGTTATAGGAAGGGATTCTGGTTCTCTGCTCCACTCTGGTCAGATCTCACCTGCAGTCCAGGGTCCATCTCTGGAATCCTCAACACAGAAGAGACATGGACTTGTTGGGGCAGGTCAAGAGGAGGCCACAAAAATGATCCAAGGGCTGGAACCCCTCTGCTGTGAGAACAGAGTTAGAGCCGTTCGGCCTAGAGAAGGCTCCAGGGAGACCTTATCGCCACCTTTCAGTATTTAAAAGAGCCTGTAAAAAACAAGATTCAGACTGGACAGAAGGAAGAAATTGCTTAGGCTAAAGGTGGCAAGACACCAACCTAGGTTGCCCAGAGACATGGTAGAAGCCCATTCCCTGGAATCACTCCAGGTCAGGTTGGATGAGACCCTGAGCAATCAGCTCTAGCTGAAGAGGCCTCCACTCACTGCAGCAGGGCTGGTCTAGACGACCTTTAAAGGTCCCTTGATCAATTAGAAAAAAAAAAAACCCTAACAATTAGATTATTTTTCAAGTCTAATATGAAGTTTCTGAACCTGCCTGTTCTCGTTAGCAGATGGAAAAAGGTTGGAGAACAATGACAAATGGAGAAAACAGCCTCAGGCAGCAATCATCAGTTTAGTGATTGCGTTATTGTTCTGCCCTCATGGCATAGGTCCTCTGCATCCTAGCACAGCAAGAAGATTGTGAAGTTCCTTTACAAAACTTTCAGTTCAGCAGTGCTCATCAAAACAACACAGTCAGATGGAGAACAGAGGAGACAAAAGAGGGTCTGTCACCAGCTGAACACACGGAGCCAGCAATCTGGTCGCTACTAGTCCAAGGTAACTCAATACAAACTGCTGCAAAAACAGAAGTTAAAAATACTGTAAGGTACTGACTGTACACAGATCCCAGAATCCCAGCATGGTAGGGGACAGAAAGCACTCTCACACCAAAGAAGTTTCTCCTCGTGTGGTGCTGGGCACTACTGAAAAGAGTCTGGCCCCACCCTCCTGACCTCACCCTTTAACTACTGATCAGGACTGAGAAGATCCCCTCTCAGGCTGCTCTTCCTCAGGTTAACCAGCCTCAGGTTTCTCAGCCTTCTTGGCCACAGGTACAGAGTTATGCCTCCTGGGCAATTGTTTGTCCACCAGCATTCCCATGACCTTCTCCACAAAGCTGTTTTAGAGTAGATCAAACTGTAACCTGTACTGGTGCAAACTGTACAGTAGTACAGATGACAGACAGTACATTAGTTACATTAGACCATGTTGCAGATTCCCATTAACTCACGGTTACTACCACCCTGGTCAGACCCAAGATAAATATCAAAAACCCTCACTAGAAACAACTACAATCATTCATTATACAACAATACCTGAAAGTATTTCCTTACAGTCTTCAAAGACTCAGGACTCCTACTTAACTGGAGGCTAGGGAGCTCCTCCATAACTTGTTCAGACAGAGAAGTCCTGTGCCAGGACAGGCAAACAGAGTCTCAGCAGTTGGAGCAATGGAGGAGGCAGTGCAGGGCTCCCAGAGCCACCACCACCTGAAGAGGAGACTCTCTTTACTGTGAGGGTGCCAGAGCCCTGAACCAGGCTGCCCAGACAGGTTGTGGATTCTTGAGAAATTTCTCTGGAGATATTCCAAATGCACCTGGACATTGTGATTCTGGGCAACTTGCTCTGGGTGACTTTAGCATGGTAGTTGGACTAGACAAACTCCAAGGGTTCCTTTCACCACCCACCACACCAGGATTCTCTGTGAACCAGCTGCCCTCCAGGACCAACCTGGAGAGTATCAGGAATCACAGAGGTGGTGACAGTGAAATGCCCTCTTTGCTGCCCCCTCTTCTAAATCTTTAATTTTATCTTTCTTGACATTCCGTGACCAAGAGTGTAACTAAGTACTTGAGATACAAACCAGCTATGGATATATGTCACAGTAAAACCAAAATTCAATGTATTCAAGTGTTTCATCTTCTCTGCAGTAACTTTCCCCTAGCACAGACTGTGCAAAACTAGAGCAGCCACAAGAACTCACTCTTCCTGCTCTGCAAGGTTTCACGTCATGACAATTCAGCATTTCTGGAGGACCAGAAGTTGCCTCTGAATAAAGTAACTTTACCTGAAAACTTAAGAAATTTGCTCTTCATTCTAGCAGCCTGAGAAAGTTCCACAAGAAAACATCCACAAAGTTCTGCTTGAGAGCCCGGTTTTGATGGAGGTAGGCATGTGAGAACAACAGTAACAGAAACAAGTGATCTAATTACTTTAATTCCACCACCTGCAAACAATGTGACTCTTTTCCAATCCTCTTTCCAGGCACTGAGGTGAATCATAAAGAGGACACCAAATTGCTGGAGTGGGTCCAGAGAATGGCAACAAAGATGATCAGAGGGTTGGAGCACCTTCTCTAGGCTGAGAGAGTCGTGGCTGTTCAGCCTGCAGAAAAGGCAGCTCCAGGAAGACCTTATGGCAACCTTCCAGTACAGGAAAGGGGTCTACAAGAAAGTTCGGGAGAGACTTTTAACAAGAGCTTATAGTGATAGGATGAGAGGGAATGGATTGAAATTTGAGGAGGGCAGATTTAGGCTGGATATTAGAAAGAAATGCTTTACAGTAAGGGTGGTGAAACACTGGAACAAAGAGGCCATCTCCCTGGAGGTGCTCAAGGACAGGCTAGATGAGACCTTGTACAACCTGGTCTAGTGGAAGGTGTCCCTGCCCATGGCAGGGGAGTTGGAACTAGATGATCTTTAAAGTCCCTTACAACCCAAACCATTCTATGAATCCTCTAATCAACAGATTGAGTCTATGACTCAGAAGCCTCTCCTTTCCTGTAGGACCTTCCAAGTGCTCTCCCAGTTAGCTATTCACTAAAACCCATGTCATTTACATAGCCCACTCCATACTTCATTTAGTACCCTCATGAACGATCACTTTGCTAAATTTTGGCGCAGTCTTTCCTCCTCAGAAATGCTCCAAGTCCCCTCAGCATCTTCACAGAATTTGCAGGACTCTCTCCAATAGTCTCCTGTCTCTCTTGAACTAGGGAGCCCAGAAATGGACCCAGGACTCCAGATGTTGCCTCACTAGGGCAGAGTAGAGAGAGAGAACTTCCCTTGACCTACTGGGCCACACTCAATCTGAATAAACTCCAGGAGACCACTGGCCTTCGTGGCCACACTACATGGCACATTGCTGCGTCATGGGCAACTCCCAAACCAATAGCTTCATTCTAGTGTTCTTGTCTCAGTCTTTAGTAGCAAGAGTAAATGTTATCTGGGTACACAGGCCCCAAGCTGGTAGACAGAGAAGGGGAAGGGCAAGGGCATGAGACCCACTGGGCTCCAAGGAGAAATATTTTGTGACTTGCTACACCATTTAGATACATGTAAATCTCTGGGACCATATGTGACCCACCCAAGGGTTGTTCGCCAAGCCACTCTCCATTTTTCTGCAGTCCTGGCTAATTGGTGAGGTGCCAGTGGACTGAAGTTAGCAAATATGACATCCATTTACAAGAAGGCCTGGAAGGAGGATTTAAGAAATTACAGGCTTGTCAGCCTGACCTCACTTACCAGGTAAAGTCATGCAGCAGATTGTCTTGAGTGATATCATGCAAGGGACAGGAAGACAATTTGGCCCAGTCAACATGAGTTTATGAAGGGCATGTCCTTCCTGATCTCCTTCTATAACAAGGTGACCTGCCTGGTGGATGAGGTAAAGGCTGTTGATGTTATCTACCTTGACTTTTAGAAGGTTTTTGACACAGTTTCCCATGGCATCCTTCTGTAGAAACTGTCTGCTCAGGGCTTTGCTGAAAGTGAAAAACCGGCTGGATGGCCAGGCCCAGAACATTGTGGTGCATGCAGTTAAATCCAGTTGGCAGCCAGTCACAAGTGGTGTTCCCCATGGCTCAGTACTGGGACCAGTTCTGTTTAACATCTTTATCACCAATTTGGATGAGGGAACTGAGTGCACCCTCTAAGTTTGCAAGATGACACCAAGTTGGGTTGTCATGTTCATCTGCTGGAGGACAAAGAGGTTCTGTGGAGAGATCTGGACAGACTGGAGAGATAGGCTGTGGCTACAGTATGAGATTCAACAAGGTCAAGTGCTACACTTGGGCCCTCATAACCCCATGCAAGGTTACAGCCTTGGAAATGGGTGGCTGGAGAGCTGTTCAGTGGAGGACCTGGGGCTGTTGATTGATGGTCATCTGAATATGATCCAGCAGTGTGCTGAGGCAGGCCAAGGCAGCCAATGGCATCCTAGACTGCATCAGGAATAGTGTGGCCAGCAGGTCTAGGGACGTGATTGTTCCCCTCTACTTGGCACTGGCAAGGCCACACCCTGAATACTAGGTTCAGTTTTGGGCTTCTCAGTACAAGGACATCAACGCACTGCAGTATGTCCAAAGAAGACAAACAAGGTGGTGAAGGGCCTTGAACAAGCTGTTCCTCAGAAGACTTTTAGGGAACTGGGGTTGTTTAGTCTTCAGAACAGGAGGCCTCATCACCCTCTACAACCACTTCAAAGGAAATTGGAGCAAGGTAGGGATTGGGTTTTTCTCCCAAGGAACAAGTTATAGGACAAGAGGAAATAGACTCAATTTGTGCCAAGGGAGGTTCAGTCACAGAAAGGGAACAGGCTCCTCAGGGAGGTGGTGGAGTCATCATCCCTGAGAGTATTTAAAAGACATGTGGATGTGATGCTCAGGGATATGGTTTAGTGGCACTGTTCTAGCAGTAGTCATGGGGCTTCAAGCTCTAAGACAGTAGCTGGACATGACGACCTCAGAAGTCTCTTCCAACCTTGACAGTTTGATGATTCCACGATCTCTATTTCCCTCTCCATAGGTTGATCCAGTCCTACCAGCCCCTCCTGATCTTCACAGCCCTCACTCTTCATTTTTCCAGCGTGATTTTAGAGTATCTTTATGAATCTGCTTTTCCAGGCGATGTTTCATTAATACCTTATCAATACAGCTCAGTTTCCGAGCTGGTAACGTAAGGGAGAACATGGGACATGAGCAGCATCACTGCTGCCAGATCGTCTCTTACCAATTAATCTCATCTTTACAAAGCAGATGACAATCCTGCGAGATGGCAGCTTCTCAGTGTGACCTACATTCTTCCACTCGAGAAGCCAGCATTTGTTGTGCTTTCAAATGCTGTCACACGTCACCAACAAATCAGACTCAGCATTGTGGGGATATTTGACTTATGCAAATCATCCCTGACTCACTCATAGTGGGGGGCTCAGATGAATATTCATTTTGGTGACAAACCCAGTACTCTGCCTTATATCCCCCCCAAATATCTGGCTTAATCTCCCCCAAACAATAGAAGGCCATTGTTATCCAGCCTGACCTCTTATCTGGGAAAGGCCACACCATGTGAATTCATTCATCCTCGCTGTTTGCAGAAGGGAGGAGATGCTCATACTGCACTGCAGCTGTGTCACCTGGGCTTTCCAAGCAGCCTGCCTCAAATTCTACCTTCAGCCATCAAACTGTTCATAGAATCATGGAATGGTAGAATTTTCTAGGCTGGGAAAGACTTAAGATGGTCCAACCATCAACCCACCATTAAACCATGTCCCTCAGCACACATCTACACAGCTTTTAAATACCTCCAGGAAGGGAGACTCCAGCTATTACTACCCTGGGCAGCCTGTTCCAGGACTTGACCACCCTTTCCATGAAGAAATTGTTTCTCATTCCCAACCTAAATCTCCCCTGGTGCAACTTGAGGTTGTTTCCTCTTGTTGTTCATTCCCTGGGAGAAGAGACCAACCCTCAAACTTGCACTCTAACCTCCTTTAAGGGAGTTGTAGAGTGAAATTCTTCTCTCAGTCTCCTTTTCTACAAGATGAACAACCCCAGTTCCCTCAGCCACCCCTCACAAAACGTATGCCCTAGACCCTTCAAATAGCTTTGCTGCCCTTCTCTGGACACACTCCAGCAACAAAATGTCCTTGGAGTGAGGAACCCAAAAGAGAAAACAGGATTCAACATGTGGCCTCAGCAGTACTGACAACAATGGTCCTGCTGGCCACACTATTGCTGATCCAAGCCAAGGATGCTGTTGGTCTTCTTGGCTACCTGGGCACGCACTGGCTTATCTTCAACCAGCTGTCAACCAGCACCTGCGGGTCCTTTTCCATTAGGCAGTTTCCAGCCACTCTTTCCCAAGTCCAGAGGTGCTGCAGGGGGTTATTACAATGCAAGTGCAGGACCCAGCACTTGGTCTTGTTGAACCTCAGCCCACTGGCCCCAGCCTAGCCAGCCTGGCCAGATCCCTCTGTAGAGCCTCTGTACACTCAAGCAGATCAACACAGATAACAACAATGTTATCAGAATGACAAGATTCAGAGCTAACACAGCAAAAGGCACTTTCCTTACTTGAAATTCTTTTTGAAGCGTTCCCATTTCCTTTCTAAGCAGCAGACAAGTCATAAACATAGAAGCTTCCTTTGTGCATCAATCCCTCTCAAGGAGGCATATTAAATCTAGGTCAAGACTAAAGTCTTCCAGCACCCCAAGAGTGTTCTCTCGTTACATGCCTCACCTGCAACCTCACCAGCAAGTTTTCTTCAGAGATCTACATTAAAATCACAAGGTAACAGCAGTTAATTCTGGAGTAAACCATTGCAAAAGTCAATATAACTACCAGAAATTTAGGTCTCAAAATCAGAAGGTTGTAAGGAAACAAAGACCAATACACCGAAAGCTCCATGAAGCTGCTACTCCTCATGAGGGCATTGTTCAGGTGTTTGATAAGATTGATTACAACATGAAGAGCTATGTATCTCCATACCTGGAATTAAAACAGATTAATTAACCCAAAACCCCCAGCACTCTCTCATTCAACAATGAAACCTAGACAGGCTGGAGGGCTGGGCAGAGGGGAACCTCATGAAGTTCAACAAAGGCAGAATCCTGCCCCAGGGGAGAAGCAATTCCCTGTACCAGTACAGGTTATGGATTGACAGGCTGGAAAGCAGCTCCACTAAGGAGGACACAGGAGCACTGGTGGACGAGTTCCCCAGAAGGCAACAATAACCCATTGTAGCCAAAAAGGCTAGCGGTCCCCTGGGATGCATTCAGAAGAGTGTGGACAGCAGATCGAAGAAGTTTCTCCTCCTCTTCTACTCTGCTTTAGGGAGGCCATATCTGGAATACTGGGTCTGGTTCTGGGGCTCCCCAGTTCAAGAGAGACAAGGACCTACTGGAGAGAGTCCTACAGAGGGTACAAAGATGCTGAATTGAACAGGGCATCTCTCTAATGAGAAGAAGCTGAGACACCAGCCAACACTCAGCCTGCAGAAAAGCAGCCTAAAAGGGCATCTTCCAAATGCTGCTCAATAGCTAGAGGATGANCCAGATCCCTCTGTAGAGCCTCTGTACACTCAAGCAGATCAACACAGATAACAACAATGTTATCAGAATGACAAGATTCAGAGCTAACACAGCAAAAGGCACTTTCCTTACTTGAAATTCTTTTTGAAGCGTTCCCATTTCCTTTCTAAGCAGCAGACAAGTCATAAACATAGAAGCTTCCTTTGTGCATCAATCCCTCTCAAGGAGGCATATTAAATCTAGGTCAAGACTAAAGTCTTCCAGCACCCCAAGAGTGTTCTCTCGTTACATGCCTCACCTGCAACCTCACCAGCAAGTTTTCTTCAGAGATCTACATTAAAATCACAAGGTAACAGCAGTTAATTCTGGAGTAAACCATTGCAAAAGTCAATATAACTACCAGAAATTTAGGTCTCAAAATCAGAAGGTTGTAAGGAAACAAAGACCAATACACCGAAAGCTCCATGAAGCTGCTACTCCTCATGAGGGCATTGTTCAGGTGTTTGATAAGATTGATTACAACATGAAGAGCTATGTATCTCCATACCTGGAATTAAAACAGATTAATTAACCCAAAACCCCCAGCACTCTCTCATTCAACAATGAAACCTAGACAGGCTGGAGGGCTGGGCAGAGGGGAACCTCATGAAGTTCAACAAAGGCAGAATCCTGCCCCAGGGGAGAAGCAATTCCCTGTACCAGTACAGGTTATGGATTGACAGGCTGGAAAGCAGCTCCACTAAGGAGGACACAGGAGCACTGGTGGACGAGTTCCCCAGAAGGCAACAATAACCCATTGTAGCCAAAAAGGCTAGCGGTCCCCTGGGATGCATTCAGAAGAGTGTGGACAGCAGATCGAAGAAGTTTCTCCTCCTCTTCTACTCTGCTTTAGGGAGGCCATATCTGGAATACTGGGTCTGGTTCTGGGGCTCCCCAGTTCAAGAGAGACAAGGACCTACTGGAGAGAGTCCTACAGAGGGTACAAAGATGCTGAATTGAACAGGGCATCTCTCTAATGAGAAGAAGCTGAGACACCAGCCAACACTCAGCCTGCAGAAAAGCAGCCTAAAAGGGCATCTTCCAAATGCTGCTCAATAGCTAGAGGATGAGACCAGATTCTTTTCAGTGGTGCCCAGCAACAGAAGGGCCAGTGGGCACAAACTGGAACCCAGGAGGTTCCATCTGAACATGAGGAGAAAATTCTTTCCTATGAGGGTGCCAGAATCCTGGCAAAGGCTACCCAGGGAGGCTGTGGAGTCTCCTTCTCGGGTGGGATTCCAAATCCACCTGGACCTTTTCCAATCCTGGGTAACCCACTCTGAGTTACGCTGCTTTAGCAGACTGGNCCTGTACCAGTACAGGTTATGGATTGACAGGCTGGAAAGCAGCTCCACTAAGGAGGACACAGGAGCACTGGTGGACGAGTTCCCCAGAAGGCAACAATAACCCATTGTAGCCAAAAAGGCTAGCGGTCCCCTGGGATGCATTCAGAAGAGTGTGGACAGCAGATCGAAGAAGTTTCTCCTCCTCTTCTACTCTGCTTTAGGGAGGCCATATCTGGAATACTGGGTCTGGTTCTGGGGCTCCCCAGTTCAAGAGAGACAAGGACCTACTGGAGAGAGTCCTACAGAGGGTACAAAGATGCTGAATTGAACAGGGCATCTCTCTAATGAGAAGAAGCTGAGACACCAGCCAACACTCAGCCTGCAGAAAAGCAGCCTAAAAGGGCATCTTCCAAATGCTGCTCAATAGCTAGAGGATGAGACCAGATTCTTTTCAGTGGTGCCCAGCAACAGAAGGGCCAGTGGGCACAAACTGGAACCCAGGAGGTTCCATCTGAACATGAGGAGAAAATTCTTTCCTATGAGGGTGCCAGAATCCTGGCAAAGGCTACCCAGGGAGGCTGTGGAGTCTCCTTCTCGGGTGGGATTCCAAATCCACCTGGACCTTTTCCAATCCTGGGTAACCCACTCTGAGTTACGCTGCTTTAGCAGACTGGTTGGACTACATGATCTACAGAGGTCCCTTCCAACACCCACCATGCTGGGATTCTATGATGCAGACAGTGACTTAACAAGAATTCTACATATTTCTCAAGTTCCAGCTCCCTTACTCCACCTACTGCAGACATTTCAACACTGACCTAGAAAGGAAAAGCTAACAGCAAAGTTTATTTGTCAAGATCTTTCTGTAAAACAAAGATAACAGCTCCTCCATGGGAGGACCTACCATGTATCAGCTTCAAGACATGAATTAGAGGTGCTTGAGTAGAGAGCTGTAGGGAAGGGTGTCTTAACGAAATAAAGCTTAATCCACGACCTGTTTTCTAGTAACCTGTCCTTGAGAGGCATCATGTTCTTCAATGCCAAAGGGAGTGACAATAGCGCACACACACACACACACACACACATTCATGCCTCAGCAACTCAGGCCACAATTTTGGGTGACTAACAAGTGCACCACTGGTGACATAAATTGACATAGATGGCTGAGGCAGTGTAAAAGAACAACACGTTTTTCTTCTTCTGGCAAAGCAATAGGGTAGGGGACTTCGGGCAAGCTCTAACCGCTGAAGTTCTGCCTGTGAAGCCCCTAGGGCACGCAGTGCTGAGCAGCAAGCTATTGCCACATCCCCCAGTGAGTCACCTGATGGCAAGGGAAATTCCCAGGACCAGGCAGTGGGCTAAGTGTTCATGGCATGGCTTTGATCTCATAGTTTTGATTTCAGAGCTAGTCACCATATCAGGGCCTGGGCAAAGTTCAGGAGATAAGCAGGGCAAGGACCATTTCCCAATAAAATGGATGTTGGGACTAAGTTCTGGACATCAAGTGACAGCTGTTTCCAACAGTTAAGAATCTAGTACATTAGCCTGGACACCAATTCAGACAAATACAAAGCTGAGATGCTGTTAATTCTGGGTGCCATGAGTCTACCTGACATTCTCACCAAGCAGACTAATACTGAGATCCCAGACAATGACAAATCACGCAATCACCACAGCTCAGCACGGTGAGGGTTGGAAGGGACTTCTGGAGATCATCTAGTCCAAAACCACTGCTAAAGCAGGGTCACACAAGTCACCTTTCCAGCAGGTCAATTATACAAGTGCAGGGAGTTATTCCTCCCCAGGGACAGGACCCTACACCTGCCTTTCTTCCCCCCCTCCAGCCAACTCTGCAGCCTGTCCAGGTTTCAATGAATGGCAGTACAGCCTGACAGGGTGCCAGCCACTCCTCCCAGTGTTGACCAATCACCAAACTGGCTGAGAGTTCATCCTGTCCANCCACTGCTAAAGCAGGGTCACACAAGTCACCTTTCCAGCAGGTCAATTATACAAGTGCAGGGAGTTATTCCTCCCCAGGGACAGGACCCTACACCTGCCTTTCTTCCCCCCCTCCAGCCAACTCTGCAGCCTGTCCAGGTTTCAATGAATGGCAGTACAGCCTGACAGGGTGCCAGCCACTCCTCCCAGTGTTGACCAATCACCAAACTGGCTGAGAGTTCATCCTGTCCATTCATCCAGGTCAGTGATGAAGATGTTGAACAAGACTGGATCCAGTCCTGACCCCTAGGGAATACTGCAAGCTACAGGCCTCCAGCTAGACTCTGTGCCACTGATCTCAATCCTCTAAGCTCTGTCCTTCAGCCAGTTCTCAACTCACCTCACTACCCACTTATTCAACCCATACTTCCTGAGTTTCCCTAGGAGGATATTATGGGAAAGTGTCAAAAACCATGCTGAAGTTGAGGCAGACAACACACACTGCACTTTCCTCATCTGCTCAGCCAGTCACACCATCATAGAAGGCTATCAGACTGGTCAAGCATGTCTTCTCCTTCTTGAATCCATGCTGATTACCCCAATAACCTTTTTAACTCCTCATACTTAGCAATGACCTCCAAAATGAGCAGCTCGATCACCTTTCCAAGGATGGAGGGGAGGCTGACTGGCTTGTGATTTTATGGATCCTCCTTCTTGCCCTTTTGGAAGGCTCAAATGACACTGGCCTTCCTCCAGCCCTCAGGGACCTCTCCTGCTCTCCATGACCTTTCCAAGATGGAGAGTGGCTTAGCAATGCCATCAGCCAGCTCACTCAGCATTCCTGGGTGCATCCCACCAGAACCCATGGACTTGTGGGTGTCCAACTCGCATAGATGAGCCAACTTCCCTCTGAACAAAAGTTCAGTCTCACTTTGATGCAAGCAAGCTGTCAAACAGCAGTGGCCATTTCTCAGGCCAGAACCAGTTACGAAACCTTATCCTCTCCTCCCCAGCTGCCCTCATCTCATTTATAAGCATTAATATGACTTTTGTCTAGCAGGGTCTATGAGTCAGTACTCTTTACAGGTCACTGAACAGAGAGATCTGAGGTGGCCACACAAAACAAACAGATCAACAGCAAGGGTCGCTCTTGGCTTGCTCCTTCCAGGGAAGGAGTTTCCGAAGTGATGTGAAAGTACAGTTCAAGTTAAAAGGAAAAAAAAAGTCCCTGTTAAAACAAAAGTAAAGTTTCCTGTAGTGGAATTCCGACATGGCCAACACTGCTGCTGAGGTCTGTGAAACCATCCACAGTTTCTGCATAAGCAGAAACTCCTTCAGAAAAGAAAAAAAACTTTCTTATTTTGTTATTCCAGCAGTTAAACCAAGGCTGCCACAAACAAAACAAAAGGAACAAAGAAACTATTTCAATGATGTTTTATGTATACCAAGGGAAAAAGAGACAATAAGGTTTTTATTCAGAAGGTACTAAGATGGGGGAGAAAAAAGGAAATGAAGCTCTAGCAAGAAACAGCATTTTGGCATTGATCCCATGCAGCAATAATCTCTGCTGTCAGTGAATTCCAAGTTTGAGGGCTGATTTAATTATTTACCATCACATCTTTCATATTCTAATATGTTCAATAAACTCCTAGTCCAGGTAGCAGAGTCCCGGCAGCCAAATTCACCAGCATGTGATTTTAGAGATGGTGTCACAAGGAACAGTTATTTCTCACAGAATCCCAGCAGGGTGGGGGGTGGAAGGGACCTCTGGAGATCATCTAATCCAACCTCCCAATAAAGCAAAGATACCCACAGCAGGTGACAGGGAACTACTGCACAGAGGCTACAGATACTATGGGGAATGGGGCATCTCTGATGAGGGAAGGCTGTTTAGCCTGGAGAAGACTGAGAGGGGATCTTCTCAATGCTGATCAATAGCTAAAGGGCAGGGGGCAAGATGATGGGGCCAGACTCTCTTCAGTGGTGCCCAGTGACAGGAGAAGGGGTGGTGGGCATAAATTGGAACCCAGGAGGTTCCATCTGAACATAAGGAGAAAATTCTTTCCTGTGAGGTTGCCGGAGACCCAAAAGAGGTTGTCATGAGGCTGTGCAGTCTCCTTCTCTAGAGATTCCAAACCCACCTGGTCACAATCCTGGGTAACCTGCTCTGGGTGACCCTGAATGTCCCTTCCAACCCCACTGTGCTGGAATCACATGAAGTCGCCCTCCAGTGAGCGTAGGTGGTGAGGAAGCACAGGTAGCATGCCTACGGTTAACAGGCCTGAGGAGATCACAACTGGCACATCAGACTTCAATGCGCTAACTCCTATGTGCCTGAAGTTAACAATTGGAACATCTGAAGTGAAATGTAAAATCACCTTTAGAAGACTAAAATTCCAGTGAGACAGAGTCAAGACATAGCCACCTCAGATGTCTGAGTAACTTTTTATTCAAGACCATGTGCATGTTACCATAAAAGAGACCCAAAAGTTTGATCTCACAAGCTACAGATGAGACAGCTTGACAAGACCAACTTTGATGACCCTTCTGATGGCCTTGTGAATCAAAGGACATCTGAAGTTATCACAGTACTACCTATCTTTGTAAACACATCTTTTAAGGGTTCTGCAGCTCAGACTTTGGGCCAATAGTCTTCCACCAAGTATGATGTTGTTCACAGCCCTGTGAGGCTGTGGTACCAAAAACTCCCAGTAAATAAAGCATGTTATCAGGAAGAGATAATTTACACCACTCTCCCCAATCTAACAGTTGCTTCAGTGTATCTAGTGTCTGTAGAACTACTCCAAATATGAAAGAACATCAGTTTGGAAAGCATCCTTGAGGAAAAAGCTGTATGGGTATGGATGTCAGAGTAGGCATTCCATACTCAACAGCAATCAAGCAAGTAGGCCTCTCATAGCATTAAGTCAGATTCTGGAGATGTGAGACAAACAGGTATTTCTCCAGGTTACACAGTATGAAACAGCCACAATCCCAGCAGGAGAGAAAGCCTCAAAGCTGTTTTAACTATAGAAAAGAACAAAACCACGTGGAGATCCATGTAGTTAAACCCACACAGGGCTTTCAGCTAAACCCACAGAGAGAAGAAAAACCCCCACACACTGAAGTCATGCTGAAATACAAGAGGACTTGCAGCAGCAGCAGCTCTGGTCCTTTTCCTGTGTGTCCAGGACCAGACAGGGAATTCCTACAGCACTGGGAATGTGACAACCTTGTGACTCTTCCACAAGGGTTGCACAAAATCGACATGGGCTGAAACTGTTCTTGTGTCATCAGGTGGTCACATAGCAAAACAAATACCCACTTGCTGCTTCCAGGAGATTCCCCGCTCCCATCCAATGTCTTTCTCAAATATTTCTCAACTCTAAGTAAGATGAAAGTTTGTTGCAGAAGCTCTTCCACCACTGGCTAACAAGCCAGAACATGCTGCCTTTCCACAGCTCCTGGAAGGAGGAGCAGAAGAGCAAACTGTTCCCACCAGTTGGTGGAAGCAGCCCACATTCTGCTCCCATCAGCTACCAAGGGCAGGTACAGCAAGCATGGCCTGCCAGGACAAAACCCCACACCACAGGATCACTGGACTACAGGCAGCAACACCTGATGAACACAGAAGAAAAAAAAAAAAAAAAAAAAAAAAGCTGGACATAGGTGGGGGTCTCACCAGAATGGAGCAGAGGGGCAGAATCCCCTTCGTAGACCTGCTGGCCATGCTGCTTTGGGTGCAGCCCAGGAGACAGCTGGCTGCTGGGCTGTGAGCACATCCTGCCGTCTCCTGTCCAGCTTTTCACACGTCAGCACTCCCAAGCCCTCCTCTGCAGGGCTGCTCTCCATCCCTTCATCCCCCAGTCTCGATTGGTGCTGGGGGTTCCCCCAACCAAGGTGCAGGACTTTGAACCCAGCCTTGTTGAACCTCAGGAGGTTCACACAGTCCCACTTCTCCAAGCTTGTCCCTCTTCATGGATCCTGTCTCTCAGGCATGCAATCTGCACCACTCAGCGTAGTGTCATCTGCAAACTTGCTGAGGGTGCACTCGATCCCATTGTTTATGTCACTGATGAAGACAGTAAGCAGCACTGGTCCCCTGAGGGACACCACTTGTCACATCAGTAAGTAATGGGGAAATTACTTCTCTGCGCCCCTCAGTCATGTTTATCATTCAACAAGGCACTAAAAAAAAAAGTAGTCCTTTGTTTCTTAAAATGAAAGTTATATACCAGCTTAGTAGTTGCTGAGCAAGTTTTCTATCCACCTCAACAGGCATTTCCTCTGGTCTTGTAAATCCAAGAGCAAACCACAGATTATATGGGCAGCTTGTCACAAGAAGCTACAAGCCTGTGCTCTGAATCTGACACACTTTACCCTAGGTAACATTAGTGACTTCATCCACCCTTTATCTTTGCCACTTACTGCTGAAATGACAGCTCAGTCTCCTCCTGGACACAGCACTGGCTTAACTGGAACAGCCAAGCTCCACACACTCCTTCCCTTTCGTGTCCAAATCTTCTCATCATACTTAGCACATTTAGGTAACAGCTGTCTATTAGTTTCAGCTGAACATAAATAGTAACATCATTGCAAGGGCAGACAGCAAAAGGAGCAGCAAGCCTACGTGTCCTGTGCAGCCATCCCACAGGTATGTGCCTGAGTAAGGAGTTCAGAAGCATTCTCATCCTTCACCAACTGGTTTTGCCCCAAGGCACTGACAGCAGCAGAGCAGGGAAAGGAGCAAGCCCAGTTTACAGTGTGTTTCATACTGGGGGCAGGGAGGAGAGAACACTAGGCACTGGTGGGTGTTGTTAGCAAGGAACTGCAACTCTAAAAGTGCGTTTTGGGTATGGGTGTCACCTAGTCTGGTGTTTCCATGTCCTCAGATGCCCTGTGCACTCTGCCAGTACAGATTTATATGGTAACATGAGAAGCCAGATCAGGCAACTGATCCAGCTCAGCTGAAAAAAAAAGCTGGTTGAAAAACTTTATAGCCAGCTGGGTTCTTCAGCTCTTCATCCACACACTCATCAGCACGAGCAAAACTGCTGCTCATTATCCATGGTCCTAATTAACAAAAAACAAACACCCTTATCATACCATATCACACTAAGTCTGCATCACTGCCAGCCTTCACCTGGGTGACCCAGTAGAGGTGAGGAAAACCACTCTGTCCAAGCCAAAAATACTGGTTCAACCTCCAGCAACCAAGAGATGTGTGATTCTCAAGCTCCAGACTACATTCAGATATTCATGCCCAACAGCCACCAATGGAACTGCTTCAATTTGCTCCTGTCAGTCTAAACCTGTTGATATTTTCTGCTCCAAAACCTCCTGTAACAGTAAGTTTTACATTTCAGGTGTCACAGAATGGTCTGGGTGGAAAGGGACATTTAGACATCATATAGATTAACTCTCTGCAGTGCACAGGGACATCTTCAACTAGAAGAGGCTGCTCAGGACTGGTCCAGCTTGACCTGGAATGTTTCAAGGGATGGGCCATCTACCACCTCTCTGGGTAACCTGGGCCAGAGTCTCAACATCTTCAGCAGAAACAACTTCGTTTTTCTATCTAGTCTGCATTTCCACTTTCAGTTTAAAACCACCACCCCTTGTCCTGTCACAACAGACTCTGCTAAATAGTCTGTACCTAGCTTTCTGATAGGTCCATTTAAGTACTAAAAGGCTGCGACAAGATCTCCCTGAAGCTTTCCCTTCTCCAGGCTTAACAACTCCATTCTAACATGCAGGAAGAAACTTATTACATTTAGTATTTTTGCTGAGGACTTACTTTAAAAAGTTTCACTACATAATTGTACTGATATGTACTGATTCAAAAGGAATCATAGAATAGAAGCATGGAGTTGTTTAGACCAACAAAGACTTAAGATCATTGAGTCAAATCATTAACCCAGCACTGCCACATCTGCCACTAATCCCCCTTCCTCAGCAACACATCTACATAGCTTTTCAACACCTCCAGGAATGCGGATTCCATTGTCCCAGGTAACCTGTTCCAGGGCTTGACAATCCTTTTGGGGAAGAAATTGTTCCTCATGTCCTACCTAAACCTTTCCTGGCACAACTTGAGTCTTTTCCTCTTACCCTGTCCTCTTACCCTACACCTTGCTCCTTGGGCAAAGAGACCAACCAACACCACACTCGCAATTTCCTTTCAGGGAGCTGCACGGAGCAAGATGGTCTCTCCTGAGTTTCCTGCTGCTCCACACAAGGCCTGTGTGCTAGGTCCCTCATCAGCTTCATTGCCCAGGATTCCAGGTGTGGCCTCACCAGTGCCAAGTACAGAGGGTCCCTACCCTGGTCCTGCTGGCCATACTACTTCTGATCCAGGACAGGACACTGTTGGGCTTCTCAGCCACCTGGGCAAACATCAGCTCATCTTCAGCAGGCTGCTGACCAACATTCCCAAGTCCATTTCCACCAGGGATTTCCCAGCCGCTCTTCCCCCAGTGTACAGTACTGCAGGAGGCTGTTGTGATGTGAGTGCAGGACATGGCTCTTGACTTTATTGAACCTTATCCCATTGGCCTCAGCCCATCAATACAGCCTGTCCAGATCCCTCTCTGGAACCTCCTGACACTTCAGTAGATCACTTTCACCCAACTTGTCTGAAAATTCAGTAAGGTTGCCCTTGATCCCTATGTCCAGATCACTGATCAACATATTAAAGAAAACTCAGTTTAAAGCAAGTGCTTAACAACTCAAAATCTCTTCTAATAAAGGCCAAAGTAGTAAAATAAACAAATCTGAGAAGAAAAAAAAAACAAACAGCTTAATCAGACATCAATTTTCATAAACCTTTGCATTTAAAACACAAGTTTTACACGCTCCTAGCACAGTTTTAGCATTGCTCTGCTCAGAATAAAATAGAGGGCGATCAAACCTCAACAATCATTCTCTCCCTTTGGACTGGCAGAGTCACAGTGTGAGTAATGATCAGAAGAAAGACAGGACACAACCAAGTGGGTTACAGTCCACCAGAGCTCCACTCACATCAGAAGCACTTAGAGGGAATCTCACAGCACTTACACAGGCTTTGTTCTTTAAAGTTAACTAGAAGTGGTCAGATTTAATGGGAAAACATTTTTGTTACTCATCTTAATTTGCGCTGTACTTAGTCAAATAGCAGCAGTTAGACTCTTGAGTTCAAGTCACATTTTCAGACAGACATCTGTAAGAGGAGAGCCCTCCCTACCTGCTGATGTTCAGGCAGCAAAGGCCAATGCTTGCTTTGACTGCTGATGCCGATAAGCTGCCTCAAAATGTATCCACATAGCTTGCAGAGATCATTTTTCAATGCTTCAAGCTGTCAACTTGACACTCTGAATACCAATAGCTAAATAAATACAGAATCCCAGCATAGTGGGGGTTGGAAATGACTTCTGGACATCATCTAGTCTTACCCTTCTGACAAGGCAGGGTCACCCACAGCAGGTTGCCCATGGTCACAATGTCTAGGCCGGTCTGGAATCCCTCCAGAAGAGACTGCACAACCTCTCTGGGCAGGGCTCTGGCATCTTCACAGGAAAGAAGTTTTAGACAGAATCTCCTAGGTTCCAGTATGTGCCCATTGTCCTTTGTTGGGTCGCTCATCAACACTACAAAGAGTCTGGCCCCATCCTCTGACCAATGCTATTGATCAGCACTGAGAAGATTCCCTCTCAGTCTGCTTTTCTCCAGGCTTAACAGCCCCAAGGCTCTCAGCTCTTCCTCCTCAGTGAGATGCTACTTTCCCCTCAGCATCTTTGTAGCCACAAAAATGTTCAAGGGGCTACAACCTCTGTGCTGTGAGGACAGACTGAGAGCACTGGCGTTTCTCAGCCTGGAGAAGGTGGTCTGGGGAGACCTTTGTTGTGGCCTTTCAGTACCTAAAGAGGCCAATAAGAAAGACAGGGACAAACATTTTAACAGGGCCTATTGAGGGCTATGATTTTAAACTAAAAAAGGAGAGATTCCGACTAGACGGAAAGAACAAACTGTTTACATTCAGAGCCCAGGTTGCCCACAATCGTGGTAAATGTCCATGCCTGGAACCATTCCAGGTGAGGTTGGACAGGGCTCTAAGCAACCTGATCTAGTTCAAGATCTCACTGCTAACTGCAGGGTGGTTGACCAGACAACCTTTAAAGGTCACTTCCCATGCAAACCAAGTCACGATTCCATAATTCTTTGGGATCCATCTTATTCTTGTAAAGACTGAGACAGTTTTTGTCTGCAGCTAACAGTACCACTGCATATTCTACATGCTTGACTATCTTGGTGGAGCTCACTGCAAGTACAAATGCGTGAATCAGAGCTAACAAGCTGCCAAGCACAAACACAAGGAGAGAGCCATCCAGTGAGCCGGTCACCTTCGATGTCATCTACTGTGTACACAAGAGCTTTGGAGATAGTATTTCCTTGTTGCTACAGGTCAAGGACTCCTGCTGAGGTTTTCCTGGAAACTCTCCTCTTTCAGCTTCAGAACAAACTGAAGTTGCGCAGCTGCTGCTGGGAGGATTTCTCATAGCAGGAACCACCAGGGAAAGCACCTTTTCAGGATGCCAGTTACATTCTTTGGTTGTCATTGCTGTCACCACTGCTGCAGAGGGGAAAAATCTGAAAAAGCCTAAACTGCTCTTGGTAATTTGAGATAACAAATCTTCTGAGAAATTACTCAATCACTTTCATGGAATCCAAGAATCTCAGCATGGAGGTGATTGGAAGGGACTTTCTGGGATCATTCAGTCCAAGCCCTCTGCTAAAGCAGGGTCACCCACACCAGGCTGTCCAGGATCACACTCAGGCAAGTTTGGAAGCTCTCCAAAGGAGACTACGAAGCCTCTCTGAGTGGCCTCATAGGAAAGGAGCTTTCTGTTGTGTTCAGATAGAACTTGCTGGGTTCTGGGTGGTGTTTTATTGTAACAATCCAAAGAACAACTATGTGAACAGGTATTTTAACCCACTTTGGGATATTTTCTTCATGGAAGGAATGCTTTCTCAAAGGGGCTAACAGAGTTTCCCTTTCAACTGACACTGGTTACACAGGACACTTTCCCCACCAGGTTTTCTCATCGAAAAATTCCAGAAGAACTAGAGAAGTCATAAATTTAAGCCATCTTTTTGGCAGTTAAGCCCCTAGGATTCAGCACCACATGAAAAACCTGTTTTTACCTCAAAACCTGCTACATTCCACCATGGAGATGCAAGTCTGATACACCAACCAATCCCCTCACTCCAAGAAATACATTTAGGGGCTGAAGCATGTCCAGAGAAGGAAACAAAGCTGGTGAAGAGTCTAGAGCACAAGTCTTGTGAAGAGGTGCTGAGGGAACTGCAGTTGTTGAGCCTGGAGAAAAGGAGGCTCAGGGAAGACTTCCTCACTCTCTACAACTGCCTGAAAGAAGACTGGCACAAGGTGGGAGTCAGTCTCTTCTCCCACACAGAACAAGCAACAGGATAAGAGGAAACAGCCTCAAGTTGTGCCAGAGGAGGTTTAGGTTGGACATGAGGAATCATTTCTTCCCCCAAAGGGTTGTCAAGCCCTGGATAAGGCTGTCCAGAAAAGTGGTGGAGACCTCGTATCTCGAGGGACTGAAAATCCATGTAGATGTGGTGCTGAGGGACATGATGGGTTAACCCATGATGGGTTAACAGCTGGACTTGATGCAAAGACCTCTCCCAACCAAAACAATTCTATGACTTTAACCACCAAGAGGTGCTCGTTGCTACCATATTGAAGCATGTCATTCCAAGTTTGGGAAATAAAACTTGTTTGCTTTCTGGTGTACACACCATAAAGAATTTATATGCTCCAGAACAAAATACCTACTGCTCAGAAATGCTTACCAGCTCTACGCATGCACCCTTGCTCCTAAACCTGATGATACTCTGCTTGAGCACTCAAAACCTGTCGTTAGACCAAGAGTTAACACTAATTACTAATCACTAAGAATTACTGATGACTAAAAGCACGAGCTCTCTGGAGCAAGAGCCACCATATACCCACTGACATCTTAACTATTTTTAACTCAGAGAATTGAAATAAACCTTCCCAGCAAAGTCAAAAAGCACCAACCACCATGTGATCCAGGGAAGGATGTGCCAAGCAGCACAGAATTACACTACAGCCAGAGCAGCAAAATAAATACAGCCTTCAATAGTCAAGGTATGCAACACTGAGGGACAAGATAAAGTGACTGTCACACACACATCCCCAAAACAATCAAGGAAAATCCTGAGTTGAAGCCCAAAGAGCTTTTAGGCAACAAAAAGTGTGGCATGTTGACACCCTGATGTCCCCCAAACAGGCTTTTGTTCACTTTCAATCACCCAAGGCTTGCTTAGGAGGGTATTTTTACATACATACATTTTAAATACAGATTTTACATACATTTTTAAAACCTGCAGGTTTTAGAGTGATGTTTTGACTCTGATGAGCAAGTACACAGGGGTGTGCTTACATCTAGGATTAAGATTCACAACGATACTCAATTTCTTGCCACCCTCACTGAACAGTTGATCATTTAAGGGATTTATATCAAAGACAAAAAGCCAGGAGCTATTCAAACCCCTCAAAAAAAAAAAAAGAGGGGTTTCTTTTTTCCAGAGGTGTGGTAGCTGTCTGCACATTACACCAGTGGGTGCTGTAAGAAAGAGCACGGGCATGAAGGCTCTTAAATTGTCAGTTACCACGGTCAGAAGCTTGCTGACCTGAACTCTTCGTCTACAAACCAAGATGGTTTTGAGAAGAAAAACAACTCTGAAAGACCTAGAGAGAAAGGAGGTTAGGTACAAGGCCTGTCTCATGGCACAGATTACACGGAAAGAGAAAAGCCTAGGAAAACACACATCTCTCCTTCACGATATCAAAGAAACGACCGTAGTCAGGAGGTCCACACCGGCAAAGGGCTAAAGTCAGCTTTGCCAGAAGCTCACTCAGAAACGGGAGGAGGACAGCTTTGTTGGGCGAGAAGAGAGACCCCACCCACGACCGTAATCATTTCTGCTAAGCCACATCAATAGCGGGGAAGACACTGTGCAGGGATGGCAACCCCACCGCCTTCAGACGCGCAGCGAGCTAAAGATGAACCACTGATGGAAGGGGCCAGGTGGGCTCTCTCTGTTAGCTGGGGCGGGGGGACAAGCTGCCAACGCAACCCCCGAAGTAGGAAATGAGAGGGTCGCTCAGGGTCACCGAGCTGCTGCGCTCAACTGCAGAGAGAAACCAAACCATTCCTGCCTGCAGCAGAGGTGTGGGGTGTGACCAGGGCGCCGGCTTTGCTAGGGTTTCACGGCCATGGCGAAAGCAAGGAGGCCAAAGGGTGCGGACAGGGGGGCCCCGGGGACACTCGAACGCGAGGGTCGACACTAGAAAACATGACCGAAAGCTGCGAGGCAGCGAGCAGGGATGCAGCCCACGAGGGCATGGGGAGCCTGCAGGATCTCATCAAATACGGGTGCTCCCCTTTGAGCTGGGCCAGACCAGGGTGTGCCCGCCGGCCCGGATCCCCGGGGGAGCGGGGAAGGGGACACGCACACACCGGGGGAGGCACTGNGGCCCGGCTCGGCTCGGCTCGGTTGCCCGGGACGGCGGCGGCTCCTCACAGGAGCTGCCGAGGAGGCTGCGCGCGCCGCTCGCTAAACCGCGCAGGCCTCTGGGCGGGGGCGCGCACGCCCTGACATCACCACGCGCGCGCGCGCGCCTACCGCAGAGCGCCGGCGCGGCGACGTCACCCGTGCTCGCGCGCCAAGGGGCGAGGCCTGGAGGGGCGGTGGCCCTCCCGTCTTTGCTCCAGCCGGCCGGAAGTCCCATTTCCCTTGGCTCCCATTGGCTGCGCCCACCTGCCAATCTCACCGCCCGCAGCGGTGACATCACGGCGGGGAGGAGGCTGCCCCCTGGCGGCAGGCGGGGTTAGGGGAGAGGCTTGTGGGTGACTCCAGTGTTCCCGCCCACGCCGAGATGGTGACTGGCGCGGTGGTGTCCTAGCCCACTTCCCAGGTCTTGTCAGCTCCGCTGCGGTTCCCAGTCCCCACAGAGATTTTCCGCTGCAGCCGACAGCCTCTCCAGGCCCAGGCCGCAGCAGCCTCACCGAGCTGCTCGTGTCCCAGGCCGCAGCCACGAGGCTCGTAATGTAGGGCCTCGGCTCTGGACCCCGCCCTGGGAGAGGCGAGGCGCAGCAAGCAGAACGCCACAACGACTGAGAGCCGGTCCGGGAATAGGCACTGCCGTGGCACTGCTGCTGGGGGACCGAAGGTGAAGCAGAGCCCCGAGCTCAACAGCCCAGCGAGCAGCTGGAGCCGGGCGCTGCGCAGGGAGGCACCTAGGCAGCGTCCTGCAGTCTGCCTGAAACGGGAAGCAAAACCCGGACAAGCTGATGGGCTGGAAGGGGGACTCCGAGTACCTGCTGCCCGTGGTGTGTATGCAACGGACCTAAGCAGCTGCTTGGCAGGCACTGAGTCAAACCCCTATCAGTAGATCATTTCTAGTGACTACCTGGGTGCTCGGGTTGCTCAGTCACAGCTCCTTCTCCTACCAGACTGGAGAGCAAACCTTCCTGTTAAAGCCAAAGTGGAGAGCTGCCTCTGAAACCCCTTGAAATGCCCCATCACAGGGGGCTTCTACAAACCCATTGCTTCGACATGGGGAGAAGCCGCTCTTTCCAAACCAGCGTTCACACGCGTTCAAACTCAACCCACCCCACAGCGCCAATTGCAATTTACTCACATAATTAAGTATTCTGCAATCAGTGGTTTCCCACTGTTTGCAGAATGAGTTACCTCAAAGGCTTTAATAGTGTAACCCTCCCACCCAGTCCCTCCCAAAGTGCAGCTTAGCACGGAACACAGACAAGGTTTTTCTCTTTGTATTTTGATATCCCAGCCCCACCCCCAGCTCCTGCTTGCACGGAGCCAGTGGGATTGAAGCCTCACTCTTCAGAAACCTCCATCTCGCGCAGCAGATTCCCTTCAGGAGCTGATGCAGCAGACAGCAGGGCAGGAGCTTGCAGCTTCACAGGGGAGGATTATTTTTAGTGCTTCACTAAATCGGTTTAAGGGCACCATCCGAAATGCTTCCTGTCTACAACTGAGCAGGGAAGGAGAAAAAAGACAAGTGTTCATGGGGGACTCCATGGTGAAGGCACTGACACAGACATGGACTGGGGACCTGTGGCTTCCAGCCACACCCCGGCGGTTTATCAGCAGGTAAAACAGGATTGCACCCATGTTTGCAACAATCCTTTGTCCCAGACAGTCTGTTAGTGGGCTTCAACGTTTCTCTTTTAGGAGAGGAAGCAATACAAAGTCTCATATATGCCACCACAAACAAGACAGAGGCACAGGCGGAGGGATCAAGTGCACCCTCAGCAGGTTTGCAGATGACACCGAGTGAGTGGTGCAGATGAAGCACCTGAGGGAGGGGATCCTCTGAGATGGGCTAGGACAAGCTGGAGAAGTGGGACCATGTGAACCTCCCAAGGTTCAACAAGGCCCNCGCCGGCTTTGCTAGGGTTTCACGGCCATGGCGAAAGCAAGGAGGCCAAAGGGTGCGGACAGGGGGGCCCCGGGGACACTCGAACGCGAGGGTCGACACTAGAAAACATGACCGAAAGCTGCGAGGCAGCGAGCAGGGATGCAGCCCACGAGGGCATGGGGAGCCTGCAGGATCTCATCAAATACGGGTGCTCCCCTTTGAGCTGGGCCAGACCAGGGTGTGCCCGCCGGCCCGGATCCCCGGGGGAGCGGGGAAGGGGACACGCACACACCGGGGGAGGCACTGACCGATGGTGGAGATGAAGGTGGTGTTGAAGGCATCGTCGGAGAAGCGGAAGAGCACGCAGGTCTTGCCGACCCCCGAGTCCCCGATGAGGAGCAGCTTGAAGAGCAGGTCGTAGGTTTTCTTCGCCATGGGGAGGCGCGGCGGCCGCCGCCGCCCGCTCCGACCCCCTCTGCTCGCCTCCCCCCCGCCGCCCTCGTTCACCGGGCGCCCCCGCCGCGGGTCCGCCCGCCCACCCCGGCCGTTAACACCGGCGGTGCCGCTCGGGAGGGCGACAGCGAAGGAGGACGAGAAGGAGGAGAGAAGGAAGAGGAGGAGGAGGGGGCCCACAAAATGGCTTCCTGTCGTGGGGCGGCCCCGGTGCTTTGCAAGCTCCCCGCGCCGCCACGGGCCCGCTGCTGCTCACGGACAGGCGGCGGCGCCCGGCCTCATAACCCCTCGGC
>WBNM01027891.1:0-26645 GCA_013399055.1 Ramphastos sulfuratus | reverse complement strand
CTTGGCTCGGCTCGGCCCGGCCCGGCTCGGCTCGGCTCGGTTGCCCGGGACGGCGGCGGCTCCTCACAGGAGCTGCCGAGGAGGCTGCGCGCGCCGCTCGCTAAACCGCGCAGGCCTCTGGGCGGGGGCGCGCACGCCCTGACATCACCACGCGCGCGCGCGCGCCTACCGCAGAGCGCCGGCGCGGCGACGTCACCCGTGCTCGCGCGCCAAGGGGCGAGGCCTGGAGGGGCGGTGGCCCTCCCGTCTTTGCTCCAGCCGGCCGGAAGTCCCATTTCCCTTGGCTCCCATTGGCTGCGCCCACCTGCCAATCTCACCGCCCGCAGCGGTGACATCACGGCGGGGAGGAGGCTGCCCCCTGGCGGCAGGCGGGGTTAGGGGAGAGGCTTGTGGGTGACTCCAGTGTTCCCGCCCACGCCGAGATGGTGACTGGCACGGTGGTGTCCTAGCCCACTTCCCAGGTCTTGTCAGCTCCGCTGCGGTTCCCAGTCCCCACAGAGATTTTCCGCTGCAGCCGACAGCCTCTCCAGGCCCAGGCCGCAGCAGCCTCACCGAGCTGCTCGTGTCCCAGGCCGCAGCCACGAGGCTCGTAATGTAGGGCCTCGGCTCTGGACCCCGCCCTGGGAGAGGCGAGGCGCAGCAAGCAGAACGCCACAACGACTGAGAGCCGGTCCGGGAATAGGCACTGCCGTGGCACTGCTGCTGGGGGACCGAAGGTGAAGCAGAGCCCCGAGCTCAACAGCCCAGCGAGCAGCTGGAGCCGGGCGCTGCGCAGGGAGGCACCTAGGCAGCGTCCTGCAGTCTGCCTGAAACGGGAAGCAAAACCCGGACAAGCTGATGGGCTGGAAGGGGGACTCCGAGTACCTGCTGCCCGTGGTGTGTATGCAACGGACCTAAGCAGCTGCTTGGCAGGCACTGAGTCAAACCCCTATCAGTAGATCATTTCTAGTGACTACCTGGGTGCTCGGGTTGCTCAGTCACAGCTCCTTCTCCTACCAGACTGGAGAGCAAACCTTCCTGTTAAAGCCAAAGTGGAGAGCTGCCTCTGAAACCCCTTGAAATGCCCCATCACAGGGGGCTTCTACAAACCCATTGCTTCGACATGGGGAGAAGCCGCTCTTTCCAAACCAGCGTTCACACGCGTTCAAACTCAACCCACCCCACAGCGCCAATTGCAATTTACTCACATAATTAAGTATTCTGCAATCAGTGGTTTCCCACTGTTTGCAGAATGAGTTACCTCAAAGGCTTTAATAGTGTAACCCTCCCACCCAGTCCCTCCCAAAGTGCAGCTTAGCACGGAACACAGACAAGGTTTTTCTCTTTGTATTTTGATATCCCAGCCCCACCCCCAGCTCCTGCTTGCACGGAGCCAGTGGGATTGAAGCCTCACTCTTCAGAAACCTCCATCTCGCGCAGCAGATTCCCTTCAGGAGCTGATGCAGCAGACAGCAGGGCAGGAGCTTGCAGCTTCACAGGGGAGGATTATTTTTAGTGCTTCACTAAATCGGTTTAAGGGCACCATCCGAAATGCTTCCTGTCTACAACTGAGCAGGGAAGGAGAAAAAAGACAAGTGTTCATGGGGGACTCCATGGTGAAGGCACTGACACAGACATGGACTGGGGACCTGTGGCTTCCAGCCACACCCCGGCGGTTTATCAGCAGGTAAAACAGGATTGCACCCATGTTTGCAACAATCCTTTGTCCCAGACAGTCTGTTAGTGGGCTTCAACGTTTCTCTTTTAGGAGAGGAAGCAATACAAAGTCTCATATATGCCACCACAAACAAGACAGAGGCACAGGCGGAGGGATCAAGTGCACCCTCAGCAGGTTTGCAGATGACACCGAGTGAGTGGTGCAGATGAAGCACCTGAGGGAGGGGATCCTCTGAGATGGGCTAGGACAAGCTGGAGAAGTGGGACCATGTGAACCTCCCAAGGTTCAACAAGGCCCTGGACTGAGGCAGCCTCCAGTATCAAACCAGACTGGAGGATGAAGGGATGGAGACCAGCCCTCTGGAGAAGGACTTAGAGGTGCTGTGGGTGAAAACCTGGACAATGAGCTGGTCATGTGCACTCACAGCCCAGAAGCCAACTGTCTCCTGGGATACATTCCCAACAGTGTGGGCAGAAGTTTGAGGGAGAGGATTCTGCCTCTCTAGAAGCTCAGCTCTGGTGAGATTCCACCTGCAGTGCTGTGTCCTGCTTTGGAGTCCTCAATGTAGGAGAGACATGGACCTGTTGAATGGGGTCCAAAGGAGGCCACAACTATGATCCAAAGTCTGGAGCCCCTCTGCTGTGAGGACAGGCTGAGGGAGTTGAGGTTGTTCAACCTAGAGAAAAGAAGGCTCCAGGGAGACCTTGTTGTGGCCTTTCAGTACTTGACAGGTCCAATACAAAAGATGGGGACACTTTTTATCAAGGTCTGTTGTGACGGGACAAAGGGTGATGGTTTTAAACTGCAAAAAGGAAGATTCAGACTAGAGAGAAGGAAGAAATTGTTTACACTCAGAGTCCTGAGACCCTATCCCAGGTTACCCAGAGAGGTGGTAGATGCCCCATCCCTGGAACCATTCCAGGTCAGGTTGGACTGGTCTCTGAGCAACCTACTCTAGTTAAAAACTTCCTTGCTGACTGCAGGGGGATTTGGACTAGATGACCTTGAAAGATCCCTTCCAACCTAAAGCATTCTGTGATTCGGTGATTTTCTATCTGACATCTGAAACTGTCCCTGGTGTTGTATGTTACCCCCTGAGGCATCAGGTCCCACTGGAGATACACCGCTAGAGACAAGGACACCCTTGCTCTTGATTGCTTAGTGAGTCTCAGTCAAAAGGCCATCACTGCAGGGCTTATCAGCTGGAGGTTTGGAGATTTTTCAAGGAGAGTTAAAAAAGTTCTCACAGCTATCCCCATCACATAGAATCACAGAATTATTTTGATTGGTGAAGACCTCTAAGATGATTGAGTCCAACCATTGACCTAACACCACCATGCTCATTAAACCGTGTCCTGAGGTGTCTACATTTTTGTAAACAACTCCAGGGACAGTGACTCCACCATCTCCTTGGGCAGCCTGTCCCAGTGCCTGACCACCCTTCTGGGAAAGAACTTGCTCCTGATATCAAATCTAAACCTGTCCTGGCACAACTTGGTCTATTTTCTCTTGTTCTATCGCTTAGTGCTAGGGAGAAGAGACCAAAAGCCACCTCACTCCAACCTCTTTTCAGGGAGTTGTTGAGAGTAAGGTCTCCCCTCAGCCTCCTTTTCTCCAGATTAAAGGATCCCAGTTCCCTCAGACAGTCCTCACAAGACTTGTGCTCTAGACGCTTCAACCAGTTTTGCTACTCTTCTTTGGACACACTCCGGCACCTCAATGTCCTTCTTGAAGAGTCCAAAACTGAACCTGATATTCAAGGTGTAGCCTCACCGGTGTCAAGTACAGGGGGGACAATCACTACCCAGGTCCTAGTGGCCACACTATACTGATCCAAGCCAGGATGCTGTTGGCCTTCTTGCCCTCCTGGGCACACACTGGCTCATCTTCAGCTGGCTGTCAGTCACCGCCTCCCTGGTCCTTTTCTGCCAGGCAGCTTTCCAGTCACTCTGCCCCCAGCTTGGAGCACTGTGTGGGGTTGTTGTGACTTGGCCTTGTTGAACCTCATACAACTGACCTTGGCCCATCAATCTAGCCTGTCCTCCCAACAATCTTCTGTCCTGACAAAAAGAGGGCACTGGTTTGATGTCACCAAATTTGGTGGACAGGGAGAGCCATCAGTCTCTCCTCAGCTGTCAGGAGCTGTCAGAAACAGCTGAGCAGTGACGGTTGCAACACCACACCACAGATGCATGCCCTCCAGATCTCACCAAGAGGCGGGGAAAAGTGAATCACAAAGGAGTTGTGCAATGGTATTTAAGTTTGGGAAGGTTTGCTTGGGGAAAGGAGCAACATGCCAGTTTGTTGGTTACTCAGCTCTTCTCACAGAGCAGGGCCCAGCCATTGGTGTACAAAGGGATAGAAGAGACCTCTGCCACCCAGGAGGTACCAGTGGCTTTATGGCCATGGTGAACGAGTAGCTTTGTTTTCTATAGCTCTTCTCTGAGCTAAGACAGGGGCAAGGGGCTGTGCTGCTCAGACACTGGTCAAACCATCTTTGAAGGTTCTGCTCCCACCATTTCTGGTTCCTCACCTTGGATGAGCTCCCATGGAGCCCTCCAGCATAGACCCTCCCATCCCTCAGTCACCTCCAGTTCTCACAACTTCATGAATAGGTGGAATCCAAAACTTGAATAAGGACAGTAACTGAAATGGAACTGGCAAACAGCCCCAGACATTGTCTGAAGAGGAAGAGAAAAGGGGGTGAAGTTGCTTCTGCTGATGTACAGCACCATTTGTCTTAGCAGTGGTGACCACAGCAGTGACCACAGCTTGCCACCCTGGGGCAGACCTGGGACTCTAAACTTCAGCCACCCCTCTGGCATAGGCACATGCAAAACCCAGCTGCCTTTTTGATCTTGCTGTTGTTGTCACTGAGGCAGAAAAACTCAAAGACCAAACTATACACAGGAGCTAGGTGAATTTCTTCAGACACCCTGGAAAGCCTAATCCACAAAATAAGCTTTGTCAAAGAGATTAATTTCTGAGAAAGGGAAGCAAACATGGTGCAAGAAGGGTGTCCTGCTCTGCTTTTCTGTTTTGCAGATGCTTGCAACCCTGGTGTTGGGTCTCACCTGGCTTCCTGGGCTGCACAGCCAGACCAAGCTGCTTCCAAAGCTGATGTTTGGAGTGGCTCTTACCACTGATACTGGAAGGATCAGGCTTTCACCACATCGGATCACACATCCTTGCCTCTTACCCTGCCTGTCTCTCAGGCAGGACTGTAGTGGACAGCCAGAGAGTAAGAGGTTCAGGAAAGACAGGTCTGCATCCTGAAACAAGAAGCCTCTCCCCCATTTTCTCTTCCGGCTCACACCACCCCATGGCCAGCACTGCCAGGTGCAGGGAGGATGCAAAGGTCATGCAGAGCCCAGGGCCTCTGGCAGAGGGCTCCGAGTGCTGGACATGGCTCTTATTTCTGCACAGTCACCTCGGCTCAGCTGCTGGCAAGGCAGGGCCAGAGAGGGCGGATCACAGAGGCTCTGCCAGCAACAGAGCGCTTGGACATGTCTGAGGACCTTTCTGCCCTTGTCACTGCCCAGGGCAGCTTTGCACAATCTGAATTTGAATCTGGTTCAAATCCAGAATCCCACCATGGCAGGGGTTGGAAGGGAACTCTGGAGATCATCTGGTCCAAGCACCCTGCTAAAGCAGGGTCATCCACAGCAGGTGGTGTGACCCTGATCACAATGTCCAGGCCAGTTTGGAATCTCTGCAGAGATGGATACTCCACAACTGCTCTAGGCAGCCTTTTCCAGGACTCCAGCACCCTCACAAAAAAGAAGTTTCTCTCTATGTTCAGGTGGAATCTCCTGAGGTCCAGTTTGCCTGTTGGCCTTGTTCTATCACCGGGCACCACTGAAAATGGTCTGTCTCATCCTCTTGCCCCCTACCCTTCAGCTGTTGATCAGCACTGAGAAGATCCCCTCTCAGTCAGCTGTTCTCCAGGCTAAACAGCCCCAGGTTTCTCAGCCTTTCCACCTCAGAGAGATGCTCCAGGCCCCTCAGCATGTTTATGTCCTATGCTGGACTCTCTCCAGTAGTTCCCTGTCTCTCTTGAAGTGGAGAGCCCAGAAGTGGACCCAGTACTGAAGATGTGTCCTCACTAGGACCTCACCTTGGTCCTCCTTCCAATGCCTCTGCCGCCTTGCAGGATCTCCACCCCACTCCAAGAGTTTCAATCCCTCCGTCTGCTGCCAAAACTTTCTTCCCTTTAGCTGAAGCACCACTTGCTTATGCTGGACCACGATCCCAGGGTACCAGGAGCAGGGGAAGAAGCTCCCCATTGTTGTTGTCAGTGCTTTGCAGAGCCAGTCGCTGCCTTGTTTCCCGAGGGGTTTTCACCAGGGAGCAGAGCAGCACTCAGAACAAGGGAGTGACAACAGCAACAGCCAGCTTGTCACGGCCACCACTGAATGCTGCTGTGCAAAAGGGGCCTGCCTCACACACCCTAGGGGTTTATACCACTGGAGGGTGGGTTTGGAGAGATCTTGGGGGTGGAGGGAGCACGGGAAGGCCAGGCTGCATTTGCTGAGTGCTGTACAAACAGAGCTCTGCCTTTTGCAATTACATCTTGCCAGCAGATTATTAAATCCTTTAATCCCTGAGTGATGATGCTGATCTAGTTGCCTTACAGACATTGCTCACACCACATCTGTTGAAAGCCCCAAGCCCAGATAAAAGCCTGCAGCCTCCCATGTGGTTGCCAGCTATCCCGTTTCTCCCCTCTCAGCTCCTGTAAGATGATGGTAGAGATGGGAAGAGGGATGAGGGGAGCACAGCCTGGGGCTGCACTACCTCAGCAAGCAGCCATGGAGTTTTCCCAGGGGAAGGAGCTAGGAGTGCTGGTGGACATGTCTGCTCTGAGCCAGCAACATGCCCTTTTGGGCAGGAAGGCAAATGGGCTCTTGGGGTGCATTCAGGAGAGTGTTGCCAGCATTTTGAGGGAGGTTCTCTTCCTGCTCTGCTCTGACCTAGTCTGAAGTCTGGGCTCCTTATACCAAGAGAGACAGAGAACTACTGCGGAGAGTCTAGCAGAGGCTACAAAGATGCCAAGGGGACTGGAGTCTCTCTCTGAGGAGAAAAGTCTGAAAGACCTGGGGCTGTTTAGCCTGGAGAAGAGCAGACTGAGAGAGAATCTTCTCAATGCTTACCAATGTTCAGTAATCTCAGGGGTCAGACTCTTCAGTGGTGCCCAGTAACAGGATGAGGGTCAGTGGGCACAAAGCAGAACCCAGGAGGTTCCACCTGAACTTAAGGAGAACATTCTTTCCTGTGAGAATGCCAGAGCCCAGGACCAGGATGCCCAGAGCAGCTGTAGAGTCCCCTTCTCTGGAGAGATTCCAAACCTGCCTGGACATTGCAGTCTTAGGCAGCCTGCTGTGGGTGACCCTGATTTATGAGGGGGGTTGGACTAGATGATCCCCAGATTCTGTGAGCTGGGGCAGAGCTGAGACATGGCTCAAGGTCCACAGACAAAGGACAAGAGAGACACGCAGGCTCCCAAATCCAGGCAGGACTGCAGCTCCTTCCAGCTCCTCATTAGGATGGCTGGTGATCAGTGAAGTGGCAAAAGATACCACTCAGCCATTCCAACTCCCCACATCCCAACAGGATTCATCCTTTGAGACCACATCAGAGTCTTTTCCCTGAGGACAGCCCCTAAGTCCTGCAGGAGAGGCAGCACATTGCAGTAGCTTCTGTTTCTCCTGGTCAGGAGATGCAGCTCATCGCTGATCTCACTTTGTTAAGCTGGGGAGGGTAGTTCCCTTTAACAACACACCCATGGATGGGAAGATGTTGAAGCTCTGTGCCCAGAGCTGGCTCTGGTACCACCACTGCCATCTAATTATAGAGGAGTCAGCTGCTGGCAAACCGATCCATCCTAAATCCAGGCTTAGTATGAGCTGCACTTGCCCCCCCCAGCTCCCCCTCCTTTCTGTGTGGGGTGGATCTTGCACCAGAGCAAATCCTTTGCTGCCTTCCAGGGTGTCTGTGGGACCTCCCCTCGCCCCGCCCTCCTATGCCGTGCCCAGGCAGGCTTTGCTGCTTTACTCTCAGGTCACAAACCAAAAAAGCCAGAAAACCTGAAAGTTGGCTGGTGACACAGAAATGGGAGGAGTGGCTGACACCCTGTCAGGCTGTGCTGCCACTCAGTGAAACCTGGACAGGCTACAGAGCTGGGCAGAGGGAAGCCTAGTGAAGTTTAACAAGGACAAGGTCTTGTCTCTGAGGAGGAATAACTCCCTGCACCAGGACAGACTAGGGGTTGAACTGCTGAAAAGCAGCTCCGTGGAGAAGGACCTGGGAATGCTGGGGGACAGTAAGTCACTCATGAGGCAAGTGGTCTCCTTGAGTGAATTCAGAAGAGTGTGGCCAGCAGTTTAAGGGGTTCTCCTTCCCTTATAATCTGCCTTAGAGAGACCATTTCTGGAGTTCTGGGGCCAGCTATGGGCTCCCCACATCACGAGAGACAGGAAACTACTGTAGAGAGTCCAGAAGAGGTTACAAAGATGTTGAGGGGGCGGGAGCATCTCCCCAAGTTGAGAGACCTCCTGCTGTATAGCCTGGAGGAGAGCAGCCTGAGAGGGGATCTTTCAATGCTGATCAATAGCTAAAGGGCAGGGAGCAAGAGGTTGAGGCCAGACTCTTTTCAGTAGTGCCCAGAACAAGGGGCAAAGGACACAAAGTGCAACCCAGGATGGGTTCTGAGCCCAGATGGAAATCTGAATATGATGAAAAAAGCTTTTCCTGTGAGGCCTGCCAGAGCCCTGGACTAGGCTGCTCAGGAATGTTGTGAAGTCTCCTTCTCTGGAGAGGTTCCAAAGCTGCCTGGACACGATCCTGGGTCACCCTGGCTTTAGCAGAAGGGTTGGACTAGATAATGTCCAAAGGTCCCTTCCTACCCCACCATGCTGAGATTCTGGGATTCAGTGATTTGATTAGAACTGCTGCCAGAAACCTGCCTGGCTTGGCCAGGCTTCCCTCCCACTCACCATTAATTCCTTAACGACTCTGGCTGACAGCTTTGCCAAGTCTGGGCAGCCCTGAATCCCCACGGTGATGCCTCACTGTGGGGGCTACCCCAGGAAGAGGATGCTGGGTGTCCTATCAGCTGGGGGACACATGGAGGCACAGCCCTCTCTCTACTCCCCCTGGTCATCCACAAAAACTAGGAATTGGCTCATTCAGCATTTTTCCCAGCGCAGAGCATCTCCCTGGAGCAGAGCTTGGCTACATTTCCATGGGAGCAGAGGGGAGCTCAGGAGATAGCCCCATCCCTTTACTCAGCACCTCTGGGGTGACAGAGACCACCAGTGGCCAGGACGGGGCAGGGGAAGCAGAGTGTCCTGGGTCTCTCCACAATGTTCCAATGATGCCAAGATGTGCCAGGTACAGTTACGGTGTTCCAGAGATGGCCGTAGTGTCCCAGGGATCTCCACAGTGTCCCAGAGGTGGCTGTGATGCCCCAGGGATGGCTTTGGTGTCCCGGGCATGATCATGGCATCCCAGGAATGGCCACGGTGTCACAGGGGTTGCTGTAGCACCCAAGGCCAAGGGCAGGATTTGGCCCCTCAGTGGTGTCTGCACTGTCCTGACAACCATCGCAATGCCTCACGGATGGCTCCAATGTCCTGGAGTGGCCATGGGGCGTGGAAACATGGGGTGGGGAGGAACAGGGAAGCTGAGGATGCAGGAGCCTGGACCCCTCCTACTCCCAGCCCCACCGCACCAGCAGCAGTATTTTGGGGCTGAGCCAAGTGTATGGTCAGGCCTCAAATGTCATCCCACCTTTGTGCGGCACCTGGATGGTGTTCCCTGTTGCAGTGTCGCTCCTGGGATGCTCAGTCCCACTTCGTCCGTGACACTGACGCCAGTGCTGTACCCACAGCCAATGAGGGAGGAGGCAGCATCCCTTGGGTGCTCAGACCCTGGGGTCTGGGTGAGAGCAGGCTGGGTGCTGGGGACTGAGAACCTGCTGGGGGGAGCAGCTGGGCCGTGAGTCAGGCTGCCGCTCCCTCCGCCCCAGGACTCACCCCGTACCCCACCCTGTGACTCAGGGCCCAGCAATTCACCCCTGAGGGTGCTCAGACACCCTTCCACCCTGTGCCATGTCACTGGCTGTGCTGGAACACCACCAGCCACACCACCAGAACCCCTACCCAGCCTGCGGTGCCCCTACCCTCCCCACCTACTCACACGTAGAGGGGATAAAGCCGGGGGTCCCTGGGACCCGTGCTGTGACCTCCACTCACAGTGTATCCTCCATAGAACTAAGAGTTGGGCAGGTGGCAGGTGGCTCAGGGCTCTGCCCAACTGCTCTGGGGGCAGCTGTGGGGTGGGTGGCACAGTGCCCTGTAGTGGCCCTGTCCATGCATCCCGGGGTTAGTCCATGAGCGACAAAAGGAGGGTGTGCTGCTCCTCTGGTTCCACCACCCCTGGGATGACACCACCCCTAAAGGTCAGCTCCAAGGCCAGGACAGAGGCCACCAGCCAGGAGCAGCCCTTTTGGGTCCGGTGCTGACACCTGCGGGTGAGGGATCGTCCCTACAGGTCACCATGCCCTGCGTGGCACCGTGTCCCTCTGTCATTCTGTTCCTCCGTGTCACCATATCCTTGTGTCACCATGTCCCTATGGGTCATCCTATCCTGCCCATCCTGCCACGTCACGCTGTTCCTACCTGTCAATCCCTCCCATGTCATCCTGTCCCTCTATGTCCCTTTGCCCTTATGTCATGCCCTGCCTAAATATCACCTCCTTCCTACATGTCACCCCCACTTGTCACCACATCCTGGTCCTCTGGTAGATTTGGGGCAGGGGCAGCGTGGCGAGGGGTTGCACAGGGAGCAGGGCTACAGTCACGTTGAAACCATACACCTTCAGGACACTGGGTCAGTGCCACAGGCTGAGCTGGGCAGCACTGGAGTCCCTGCCCTGTGGCAAAGGGGTGTGGGAAGGAGCCAGGATGTGGAGGAGTGTCAGACCTGTGGTGGGCCTGACCACCACCTGACAGCTGTCCCCATGGTGTGGGGCATCTGCAGGACCCCATGGACAGACCCTTCATCAGGATGGAGCAAGAGAGGGAAGATGTCTCTGGTGCAGACCCCTGTCCTGCACTGCATCATCCTCGGAGGCTGTAACAGCCCCATGGAGCAGTGACAGACACTGACAGAGGCCAAGGCTGAGAGAGGCATGGAACCAGGTGCACAACTGCCCCAAATGCCCATGAGAAGAAGGGGCATCACAACTTGGTGGGACCCTCTGACACATCCATGAGGTATGGTGTTACCCAGCCCCACTCCCAAAGGCTGATGTGGGGTAAGTCCCAGTCCTGCAGTGTCCTGTCCTTGTCATGGGGCATCCTAGGGCCCAGCAGTCACACTCTATAACACCCACCATCTCCCCATCATCCTCTCCTTCCATTCTCTACTCCATCCGTCTCCCCATTATCCTTTCCATCCCTTCCCCGTTCCCTCCATAACCCTCTCCACCACTCCTCCATCCCCCATTGCCTCCTCCCTCCCTTCTCCATCCTCTCTCCATAACCACTCCCCTATTCTCAGCATTGCACCTTCATCCCTCCTCTACCCTACTCCATCATCCGCTCCATCCCTCCACCCTCCCCATCATCTCCATCCTGCTTCTACCGTGACCTTCATCCCTTCATGCATCCTCCCATCCCCCTTCAACCCACTTCAACCCTCCCTCCATTACTGCTGCATCACACCCTCCACTCCCCCTCCATCATGCTCTGCATGAAGCTTCCATCCCCTCCACCCTCCCCATCATCTTCTCCACCCTTCCTGCATCCCTCCCTCCACTGTGCCCCCACACACACACACTCCCACATGCCCTCCATCCCTGCTGCATCCCCCTTCCATTCTCCCTCCAATTGTGCCTTCCTTTGTCACCTCTGTCCCCTTGAGCCTTCAGGGAGGGGACTGTCCCCCACCCTTAAAGCTCCTTCTGGAGATGGAGGCCTTGGATTGCACCAGGAAGCCCTGTGTATGGCTCAAAATACCCTAATTAATTAATTATGGGATAATCTCTGGTTCCGGGGAATGGGTGGCTGCTGAGGCTTGATTAACCACCAGAATGTTTAATCTCCTGAAGCTGAGGCTGCTTCTCCCCCCCGTAAAGTGCTGGAGATTATTCCCACTGGGCTGCAAGCAAGCCCATGCAGGAATGCTCCAGCCATGCCAGGGCTGGCAGAGGGATAGGACTGGGTACCAGGACTGGAGTTTGCTGTAGTGAGTGGCATGCACAGCCTGGGGCAGCCCAGCAGCTCCAAAACACTGCAGGCGTGGCTGGCAAGGGTGATGCTCCAGATGAGATGTGGGGAGATACCCCTGCTCTGGCTGCCGAGCCCAAGGAAGGACCTTTGTCCCTGCTGGACTGCTGGGGCTGGGCACCTTGCCCTGCTTTCTTCTGCCTTTCCTATCCTCCATCCTGCACCCTGCATCCTAATCCTGCATCACTCATCATGTAACCTGCACACTACATCCTGTATCCCAGTCCTTTATCCTGCACCTGCATGCTGTAGTCTCCATCACACATCCCAGTCCTGCACCCTGCATCTCACCTCATGTACCCTGTGTTCCACATCCCAGCCCTGCATCCTATCCTACATTCTACACTCTGCATCCCACATTAGAGTCCTGCATCCCAATCCTGTTTCTGTATCCTGCATCCCACATCCCAATTCTCCATTCTGTATCCTGCACCCTGCATCCCAATTCTGCATTCTGTATAATGCATCCCAGTCCTGCATCCTTCATCCTATATCCTGCGCCTTGCACTCTTTATCCCTGCCCTGCATCTCAACCCAGCATTCTGTTTTCTGCATCCTTCATCCTGCATCCCAGTCCTGCATCCCAGTCCTCCATCCTGCATCCTAAACTGGCATCCCTTGTACCATATTCTGAACCCTACATCTCAGCCCTGCATCCTGCATCCCCATCCTGCACCCTATATCCTGCATCCCAGCCATGCATCTCAATCCTAGGTACTGTGTCCCGCACCCCAACCCTGCACCCCAGCCCCCTCACGCTCCCCGCTCCCCGCTCCGCCACACAAAGGCCGGACTACAGCTCCCGGCGTGCCGGGCGGGGAGCGGACGGGGGCCGGGGCGGCCGCGCACCCTCCTGCNGCCCGGCCCCGGCCCCGGCTCCAGCCCCGGCCCGGGGGATGCTGCGGGGGCGGCGCGGCTGAGCCCTCCCCGCCCCTCCGCTGCTCCACTCACCCTCCGGCCCGGCTGCTCCCGCCGGCCCATCCCCGTACCAGCCCCAGTCCGGGGAATGCTGCGGGTGCGGCGCGGCTGAGCTCCCCAACCTCTACTCAGGGCCGCTCCCCGCCGCTGCCCGGCCCCGCCCGCCGCCGCCATGGCCGGTAAGTCCCGCAGCGGCTGCGAAGCGCTAAAGGTGGTGGCCCGGTGCCGGCCCATGAGCAGGAAGGAGGAGGCGGCGGGTTACGAACGTGTCCTGGAGCTGGACGTGAAGCTGGGGCAGGTGAGCATCCGAAACCCCCGAGCCGTCCCCGGGGAGCTCCCCAAGACCTTCACCTTCGACGCCGTCTACGACGCCAGCTCCAAGCAAGCAGATCTCTACGATGAGACCGTCCGGCCGCTGATAGACTGCGTGCTGCAGGGCTTCAACGGGACCATCTTCGCCTATGGCCAAACCGGCACAGGCAAGACCTACACCATGCAGGGGGCTTGGGCAGAGCCGGAGAAGAGGGGCATCATCCCTATGTCCTTCGAGCACATCTTCACCCACATCTCCCGCTCACAGAACCAGCAGTACCTGGTGAGGGCCTCCTACCTGGAGATCTATCAGGAGGAGATCAGGGACCTCCTCGCCAAAGATCAGAGCAAGAAGCTGGAGCTGAAGGAGAACCCCGAGACGGGGGTGTACATCAAGGACCTCTCCTCCTTCGTGACCAAGAATGTCAAGGAGATTGAGCACGTGATGAACCTGGGCAGCCAGACACGCTCTGTGGGCAGCACCAACATGAATGAGCACAGCTCCCGCTCCCATGCCATCTTCCTCATCACCATCGAGTGCAGCGAGACGGGGCCAGATGGTGAGGAGCACATCCGCGTGGGCAAGCTCAACCTGGTGGACCTGGCAGGTAGTGAGCGCCAGAGCAAAATGGGGACCCACGGAGAGCGCCCCAAGGAAGCATCCAAGATCAACCTCTCNGCATTCTGTTTTCTGCATCCTTCATCCTGCATCCCAGTCCTGCATCCCAGTCCTCCATCCTGCATCCTAAACTGGCATCCCTTGTACCATATTCTGAACCCTACATCTCAGCCCTGCATCCTGCATCCCCATCCTGCACCCTATATCCTGCATCCCAGCCATGCATCTCAATCCTAGGTACTGTGTCCCGCACCCCAACCCTGCACCCCAGCCCCCTCACGCTCCCCGCTCCCCGCTCCGCCACACAAAGGCCGGACTACAGCTCCCGGCGTGCCGGGCGGGGAGCGGACGGGGGCCGGGGCGGCCGCGCACCCTCCTGCCCGTGGCCCTGCCCGTGCGTGTGCGTCTGAGCAGCGAATCAGCCGCTCTGCCCGGCCCCCTCGGGCCCCCCCTCCCCCGACGGCCNCTTCACCTTCGACGCCGTCTACGACGCCAGCTCCAAGCAAGCAGATCTCTACGATGAGACCGTCCGGCCGCTGATAGACTGCGTGCTGCAGGGCTTCAACGGGACCATCTTCGCCTATGGCCAAACCGGCACAGGCAAGACCTACACCATGCAGGGGGCTTGGGCAGAGCCGGAGAAGAGGGGCATCATCCCTATGTCCTTCGAGCACATCTTCACCCACATCTCCCGCTCACAGAACCAGCAGTACCTGGTGAGGGCCTCCTACCTGGAGATCTATCAGGAGGAGATCAGGGACCTCCTCGCCAAAGATCAGAGCAAGAAGCTGGAGCTGAAGGAGAACCCCGAGACGGGGGTGTACATCAAGG
This sequence comes from Ramphastos sulfuratus, assembly GCA_013399055.1. Taxonomy (NCBI): domain Eukaryota; kingdom Metazoa; phylum Chordata; class Aves; order Piciformes; family Ramphastidae; genus Ramphastos; species Ramphastos sulfuratus. The sequence goes on along the minus strand of WBNM01027891.1, from coordinate 12,016 downwards.
ACCTCTCCTCCTTCGTGACCAAGAATGTCAAGGAGATTGAGCACGTGATGAACCTGGGCAGCCAGACACGCTCTGTGGGCAGCACCAACATGAATGAGCACAGCTCCCGCTCCCATGCCATCTTCCTCATCACCATCGAGTGCAGCGAGACGGGGCCAGATGGTGAGGAGCACATCCGCGTGGGCAAGCTCAACCTGGTGGACCTGGCAGGTAGTGAGCGCCAGAGCAAAATGGGGACCCACGGAGAGCGCCCCAAGGAAGCATCCAAGATCAACCTCTCCCTCTCTGCCCTGGGCAATGTAATCTCCGCCCTCGTCGATGGCAAGAGCACGCACATCCCCTACCGGGACTCCAAGCTGACCCGCCTGCTGCAGGACTCCCTTGGGGGCAACGCCAAGACAATCATGGTGGCCACCTTAGGCCCTGCCTCTCACAGCTACGACGAGAGCCTCTCCACCCTCAGGTTTGCCAACAGGGCCAAGAACATCAAGAACAAGCCCCGGGTGAATGAGGACCCCAAGGACACCTTGCTGCGAGAGTTTCAGGAGGAGATTGTCCGTCTGAAAGCCCAGCTGGAGAAACGTGGCATGCTGGGGAAGAAGAGGAGAAGGAGCAGCCGGAGGAAGAAGATGGTGGATGGAGAAAACACCACAGAGAACGAAGGGGACGACGACAATGAGGATGGTCTGGAGAAGAACATGGAGAATTACTTGAAGGAGCAGAAGGAGAGGTTGGAAGAAGAGAAAGCTGCGATCCAGGATGACCACAGCCTGGTGAGCGAGGAGAAGCAAAAGCTGCTGCAGGAGAAGGAGAAGATGATAGAAGATCTGCGGAAGGAGCAGGAGGCCACAGAGCTGCTGGCCACCAAATTCAAGGTATGTGTCACCATGTGCCACTGCTTTGCCTCCAGCCTGGAGTGGGATGCTCAGATAGGTCCCAAGCAAGGTGCCCAAGCAAGGTGCCTGAGAGAGATGTCCAAGCAGGGTCCCATGCTCCTGTGTAGTGGTAGGCTGAGGTTGCCTTCAGACATGAACTTGCATTGGGACCTTGTGTGGGAGCTCATGGGGCCACAGGGTGGGAAGGGCCATGGGAGAGTGGATCTCTGGTGGCACAAGTGTGCTGTGCTCAGCTTTTGTGACCCTCGACACAACAAAGCAGCTTGTGGCAAGGTTAGGGAGTGATGCAGATTCATCCCTTGTGAGCCTGGGAATGTGCCAGCTCTGGCATGCTCCAGAGTGCTCAGGGATGTGGGGCTGAGCACAAGAGGGTCTGTGGCAGCCCCAGCCCAGCCCCAGGTGCCAATGTCAGAGGTCTGAGACTGCCCCACTGCCCCACTCCAGCCATGCTGCCATCCCTGTTGAGTCTGGGGATTCGTTAACCCCTGGCCATTGCTGCTGCAGGGCTGGGTTGATGGTCACTGTGCTGAGGATGGAGCCATGACACCCTGACCCTCCATGTCACACTTTGACGCAGCCCCTCTCTCACCACTGTGGCCAGGCTGGAGGCCTAGCATGGAGCCCTCCAGGAGGGGACATGCTTGGGGAGTGGGGCCCTGCCTGGGGTTTCATAGCTGAGCAGGGGTATGATCTTATTATACCCTCCTCCAGGGCCTGTGTTTGTTACAGGGACACATGGTTATACCCAGGGATGCATGGCAGTACCTAAGGACCCACGGCAGTGTCCAGGGACTTGTGACTGTACCCAGGGATGCACGATCATGCCCAGGGGTGCAAGGCCATGGCTGGATACTGGCAGAGAGGCCATGGCCTACCTTTGACTCACACTGGGATGTGTTCAGGACACTGGTCACCAGCTGGCATGAGTGGTGCCCCACGAGGGGTGTCCTGGCAGATAATATGCTCAGCACTGAGGTAGGCTCCCTGCAGCTGATGGAGTGCAGGTTGTGTCTGGCAGCTGTCCCAGGAGGTCTCCTGATCTGACACGGCACAGTGGGGCTGGCTCAGGCCACAGCATGTCCTGTAACTGCTGAGTAATGAGGCAGGGCCAGAGGCTAGGTGATGCCACATCCCTTTTGGTGGCCTTTGGAGCTGCTCTCCATGCCAGGACCCTCTGGGCATGGAAATATGGCACAGTCACACCAGAGGGGCATCACCTCAGGGGACAAACTGCACCGTGTACCAGTAATGGAGGGGCAGAACCTCCCATGATGCTCATCCCACTGGCCACTGCCAGGCAGGACATTCTGAGGGACAGTGGATGGCTTCCTAGTGCCCATGGGCAGCTCCGCCAAGGAGGCACCAGTGTGGAAGGAGCTCTGTGTCCTGTGTGGGTGTTTAATGGCCCATGCCAAAGGCAGCTGCAGTGTCTGGGGGGATATGGGGACACAGGGATGACGCATGCTGAACCCCATCTTGCCATCACAGTCACAGGTGTGAGCTCTGCCTCTGCTGCCTGGCACAGCCAGGGCCTGGCCCCACCATCTGTGAGACACATGGACAGCATTGAGCTCAGAGAGGTCCTCGCAGATCCGCACCTTGGCACCCTTATGTGCCCCTTTGAATGGGGGAGGAACATGACAGCAGGCTACAGGGGAGCATCAGCTCTGGTTTGGCCAAGGTGCTTGATGAGGCTGCTCCAAGCCTTTCACCCACTAGCTCTGCCAGGTACCGAGGCTGGGATCAGCAGGTGGGAAAGTGTCAAGAAGGTCCTTGTGTGCCAGAAATGAGTTCGCATGAGGAGGCTCAATGTCCAATCTGTGCCACCCACTAAAGGAGATTGGGAGTCATCATTGTTGGAGGGAATAAATGACATGGCAGGGAAACCCCAGCAGCACTGATAAACCCCTTCATCCATGGGTACTGGTGGTGAACCCCACTGGAAGGGCTGGCAATACCATGTCCTGATCCACTATCAGCACCTACCTAGTCCCCCTCTGGTCTCTCCCAGTCCTGCTGGAGCAGGACACACCAGGGAAGGTAGAGAGGCCACACTGGCCAGTATGGATTGCAGTGGGGAACAGCTGAGAACTGCACTTGGAAGAGATGTGAGGAATGAGAGGCCTGTAGGGACTTGACCAGGCAGGAGAGCCGGGCAGAGGGAAACCTCATCAAGTTAAATGAAGGCAAGTGTAGGGACCTGCATCTGGAGAGGAATAACTCCCTGCACCAGTACAGATTAGAAGTTGACCTGCTGGAAAGCAGCTCCGCTGAGAAGGACCTGGAAGTGGTGATGGACAAGCTGCCCATGAGCCAGCAATGTGCCCTTGTGGCCAAGAAGGCCAATGGTCTCCTCAGGTGCGTTCAGGAGACTGGGGCCAGAAGGCCAAGGGAAGTTCTTCTCACCTGCTCTGTCCTAGTGCAGCCACATCTGGAGTCTTAGGTTCAGTTCTGAGTTCCCCAGTTCAAGAGAGACAGGAAACTACTGGAGAGAGTTCAGCAGAGGTGACAAAGATGCTTAGGGGACTGGAGCATCTCTGAGGGAGAAAGGCTGAGCAACCTGGAGCTGTTCAGCCTGGCGAAGAGCGGCCTGAGAGGGGATCTTCTCAATGCTGATCAATACCTAAAGAATGAGGGACAAGAGAAACGGACTCTTTTCAGTGGTGCCAGTGACAGGACAAGGGGCAATGGGCACAAATTGGAACCCAGGAGGTTCTCCATCTCAAGGTGAAGAGAAACCTCTTTCCTGTGAGGGTGCCAGAGCCCTGGACCAGGCTGCCCAGAGAGATTGTGGAGTCTACTCCTCTGGACAGATTCTATACCTGAGCATTGTGATTGTGGTCAACCTGCTGTCTGTGACCCTTCTTTATCAAAGGGGTTGGGCTAGATAATTCCCAGAGTTCCCCTCCAGCCCCGCCCCGCCATGCTGGGATTCTGTGAAATGGGATGGGATGTGGTGGGATGAGTGGGAATACAAGGGGTCAGGATAGATATGCATTGCCCTAGAATCCAGCTGAGCTATGGAAAGTGCTACTGTGGGTGGTTTCCTTGCATCATCTCCTTGGCACATCCCTCAAGGCTTGGAGCTAAACCCCCTGCCCAGTTTGGCACAGCTCGTCATGGCTTGGCACAGTTCACCGTGTCTTGGCCAGGTCCAGGTCCCCACTGCTGGCAGCTGCTGCACATCCGCAGCATGCTGTGGGCTCGCAGCTGTGCGGAAGGAAGTGAGACTGGAAACAGCCTGGGCTCAGTGCCAGCAGCCCTGTGCCACATCCCAATGGAGGGGGCACATCACTCACACCTCCTCTTCACCCCCTGAACTGGCCCCTTTGTGTACCACACTGAGAGCTTCCACCCCAGCAAAAGCAGGACTGAGGATGGGGTGCCCATGACCAGGGATGTGAGTGACCACCATGCAAGGTTGGCCTGGGGTGAACCCCATAATGGTGGTTAGTGGCAGAACCACGCTCTGACCTCCTACCCTGCTCTTCCCTCCCATAGGCAATGGAGAGCAAGCTGCTCATCGGCGGCAGGACCATCGTGGACCACACCAACGAGCAGCAGAAGATGCTGGAGCTGAAGCGACAGGAGATAGCCGAGCAGGTAATGGCATGGAGGCCTCCCCTGGCTTAGATGAGTGATGCAGGTGTCCCAGGGAATGTGTGTTGGAGGGGAGCGGGGGAGGGGGTTGGTTCCCCCTCCCAGCTCTGAGCTTCTCCCCCTGCACTGCAGAAACGCCGGGAGCGGGAGATGCAGCAGGAGATGTTGCTGCGGGATGAGGAGACCATGGAGCTGCGTGAGACTTACACCTCCCTGCAGCAGGAGGTGGAGATCAAAACCAAGAAGCTGAAGAAGGTGAGACGGCAGGTGGGGACAACCATCCCTCTGGCCACCAGAGCCCCAGGGCTCACCACAGCCCCTGAGCCATGGGGCTGAGAGCCTGCTCTTCTTCCCCAGCTCTACGCCAAGCTGCAGGCTGTGAAGGCAGAGATCCAGGACCAGCACGATGAGTACATCCGTGTGCGGCAGGACCTGGAGGAGGCGCAGAATGAGCAAACGCGGGAGCTGAAGCTGAAGTAGGTGGTGGTCAAGTGTCCCCCTTCCCTGAGCACGGCTGTACAGGGAATGTGGGGCAAAAGGGAGGTGCTCATAGCAGAGTTGGGGTACATGGAGAACAGCAAGGGTGTGTAGAACAGAGCTGTGGTGCACAGAGCAGAGCTGGGGAGCTCAGCTCCTAGCAGGGTGGGCTGTAGTGGGAGTTATGGGACATGGTGGGGGGAGCTGGAGGTGAGTGTCCCCTGAGGACACTTGGAGAGCCTTCACCAACCCCAGCAGCTTTGTGGAGACTTGGGGTGCGTCCCAGGCCCATGGGAGCTGCCAGCATAATGGCGGCACCTGGTAAAGCTGGACAATGCTTTCCCTCTGGAATTACAGAATCATGGAATCATTATGGTTGGAAAAGACCTTTAAGATCATCAAGCCCAACCATTAACCCAGCACTGCCAGGTCACCACTGTACCACATCCCTCAGGACTACATCTGCATGGCTTTTAAACCCCTCCAGGGATGGTGACTCCAGCACTGCCCTGAGCAAACTTGACATTCCTTCTGGGGGAGAAATTGTTCCTCATCTCCAGCCTAAACCTCTCCTGGTGCAACCTGATGCAGTTTTCTCCAGGAGAATCCTAGTAAGAGATTAATCTCCTGGAAAGACCAGATTGGTGGAGAGGAGAGGGGGGTGCTCCTACCTGGAGAAAGGGTTGAGAAGCTGCTGAATGTCTTCACTCCTCTCTGGTGTCTTTTTCCTCTGCCCTTCTTCTCTTCCTTTCTCACCTCTCTATCACTGGATCTGTCCCTTCAACCTCTCCATTTCCATCATGATTCCATCTTCTGGATGTTTTTCACTTCCCTGTCTCCCTCTCTTCCTGATATCGCTTTTCTCTCCCTTTCTGATGTGTTTTCTGCCACTTGTCACATTAACTCCATCCTTTCTGTCTCCTTCCCACCCCATTGCTCTCACTCTGTCTTTCCCTGGATCCATCACTCTCAGGTACTTGATCATTGAGAACTTCATCCCACCAGAAGAGAAGAACAAAATCATGAACCGCCTGTACTTTGATGGTGAGGAGGACCAGTGGAAGTTCCAGCCCTTGGTGCCCACTGGAGGGTATGTCCTCAACCCTTACCCAGTACTGACAACCTGTGGGCATGAAGCTTCACCTTGCAAGCAGGTCAGGGATGTCCCCAGGGCTGGGGCAGGGACTTTTGGGTGGTTGCAGCTGCCTGCAGGTGGAAATCTTCTCCAAGCTAAGCCCCACCAGGAAAGGGTACCCTTCACCCACTGTAGCCAAGCTCATTTGTCACCATTTGGGCATGTTTTCAGTAGGTATTTGTGTTCTTCAACACATGGCCCTTTCTTAATTTCTCTTTCAGAAACAGCAGCCAGATGAAGAAGCGGCCTACCTCTGCCGTGGGGTACAAGAGACCCATCAGCCAGTATGCCCGCGTGGCCATGGCCATGGGCTCTCACCCTCGGTACCGAGTAAGTGAGAGGGCACCGGCGGGTGCTGAGGGAACAAGAACTCATTGGGCTAATGGGAGGGAGGGAAGGAAGGAGGGAGTGAGGGAAGGATGGAGGGATGGATGGATGGACAGATAACAGTGGGAGAGCAGATTGAGTAAACAAACTCAGGATGATTTGGCATATGTCATTTCAAGCTCCCAGCTTTATCCCCCCTCTTAGTAGGATGAATGTCCATGCTCTTGCTGGTCCTTGAGCTGCTGTCTCAGTGGCTCAGACAGCTTCTGCCATTCAAAAGCACAGGGCCACTCAGCCTTGCTGCTGGACTCAGCCCCAGGAAAGACCAGAAGACCTGAGCAGAGCAGGAAGTGTGGGGTCCATTGCGGAGCTTGCCCTGTGGCTGTGGCAGCGAGAGGAGGGTCCTGCTCCCTGGCATGATGGTCAGCTTCTCTCAGCAGTGTGGACTTGATGAAGTTTTGCCATATGATGACTCCTTGTGTTGGTTTTCTCTTTGTCCTGTCCTTCTGCAGGCTGAGAACATCATGTTCTTGGAGCTGGACCTCTCCCCTCCAGCCATCTTTGAGTTTGAGCGGAGCAAGGACCCAGCAGAGCAGGACCCTCGGGCTCTCCACCTGGAGAGGCTGATGCACCTGGACAGCTTCCTGGAGAGGCCAGTGTCCTCCCGGGTGAGGAAGTCCCGCTCCTGGTGAGTGCCACCAGATGGGAGATGCGTGGGGGGGAGTTGCAGCACAGCTCCCTGTGGGACAATGCATGGACTTGGGGCAGGTGGAGGAGTCATAGCAGAGCTTCAAGCCTTCCATTCCTTTTGGGGGCTGAAACTGGCTGTGAGTTTTTGGACATAGTGTTGCATGGATATAAAAACAGGGTGATGATGTCATATGTCAGCAAGTACATCTCAGGACAGGAAAGATGATGTCCAGCTCTGGGGTCCTCAGCACAAGAAGGACATGTATGTGCTGAAATGGGTCCAGAGGAGGCCACAACATTTACTAAGGGGCTGGAACACCTCTGCTGTGAGGACAGACTGAGAGAGTTGGAGTGGTTCAGCCCAGAGAAGAGAAGGCCTTTTTGTGGCCTTTCAGTACTTAAAGAGACCTAGGAGAAAGATGGAGAGAGACTGAGGGACGTGATTTAATGCTGACCTGACAATGCTGAGTTAACAATTGGACTTGATGATCTTAAAGGTCTCTTCCAAGCAAACGGATTTTAGCAGAGCCTGTTGTGACAGGACAAGGGGTGATGGCTTTGAGCTAAAAGAGGTGAGATTCAGACTAGGCAGAAAAAAGAAACTGTTCATGCCAAGTGTGGTGAGACACTGACCCAGGTTGCCCAGAGATGCACCATCCCTGGGAACATTGCAGATCAGGTTGGATGGAGCTCTGAGTAACCAGCTGTAGCAAAAGATGTGCCTGCTGACTGCAGGGGCCTTGGACTAGATGAACTTTGAAGGTCTTGTCCATCCCCAACCGTTCTGTGATATACATACCACAGACGGCAAGACATGAGGTATTGCCCTGCCCAGTGCTGGCTGTCCCTTGCAAATGGCTGAGAAGATGTCTGCATTTCTGGGGGAGGGGAAGGCAGGGAAAGGAGAAGGAAACCACATTTTTCTCCTGTTCATCTCCCATCCAGGTGCCAGACGCCACGGTCACTGCCATCCTCAACCACGCATGTCTCCCTCACCTCCAGCTCCCCACGTGCCGCCACGATGTCAGCTCAGGAGTGACATCCTGCACCCCCTTGTCCCCCTCACTGCCTCACAGCAAGGACTGTGCCCCTGCCAAGGGCTGGGAAAGGGCCCCAGCTGGCAGCATCTCCACCGGTCCCCGTTCGTCTTTGTCTTCAGCTACTTCTGTGTGCGCCTGTGTTTCTGTGAGACACTAAGGGACAGCCCCCGGTCAAGGGGAGCTGCCCGCCTTCCTCCTGCCCCTCCCCCCAATCTGGATCTGTCACTTTATTTATTTAAGGTATTTATTTATGGAGTGGTTGATGAGCAGAGTCAGGAGCTGCGTTTGGACTGGAGGACATCCAAGGCTGGAAGTGGGCACCACGTCGATGCTAAGCTGCCATGGTAGGCACCACAGGCCTATTGCTTGCCATTGTGCTCCACATAGCAAGCAAGGGAGAGCTTGTGCCCCTCTCTGGTGGCTTCAGCAGAAGATGACTCTGGTGCTGTGTTTTCTTTGGTGGATCCCATGGAATTTGGTGATTTCTACAAGGGTTTGGACACTTGAGATGGAGAGACCACCTTCAAATTCGGAGACTATCGTGGTGGCAGCACCTTTCACTGGGCTTGTGAGAGACTCAGAGTGACTCTCAAGCCTGCATCAACAGTGGTGGCAGCAACAACATCTCATAGACTTCTGGGCATGGCTGACACTCCAGGAATGCCAGCTCCATCCACAGAGAGGGCTTACAGATTAACCAAACCAAGTCAGTGCTAGTGTGCCCAGGACTTTGTTCACCTGTGCCACACTCTGAAGATGGCTATCCCTGTCCCGTTCCATTGCCTGACACCCAGCTTGCTCCCATCCCTGACCAAGTGGGTGCCTAACACCTTACAGCAAGAACAGGAGGTGGAAATCTCCATCTCCTTCCACCCAAAGATACACATAAGTTTGGGGAGCCATGCTACATAAGTGAAACCAGAGGTGAGTGTCCACCATCCTGGCAACTAAAGGCACTGAAGAAATGCTGGACAAGATTGTGTTGCGCAGAGGAGTGATGTCAGAATCACTCTCCTCCAGAATGGGTGATACCATGTGGAGGTCACTTCATAGCTGGAAGAAATGTCCTGGTGATTGCGTGGGTCATGGAGGGATGAATGTGAAACGATTAAGAGGGGACAAGCTATGAGGCCACTCTGGTGATCTGAAACCTGGCCTAGGCAGAAGCACATGTAGGTGCCAGGACAGTGCTTGGTATTCCTGAGTGATTCAGCTTTCAGTAGCTGGACTGAGGGAGGATGGGTTCTTGTTGAAGACCGTCCCTGGCAGTGCCAGGCCAATAGCTGTGGTTTCCAGATGGGTGGAGGTGAGGGAGATCCCACTTGTTTTGACAAGATGCTAATGAATGAGGGAGCAACCCCCAGGTTAACGTGGGAGAATTCAGACGTGTGCTCTTCCGATCTGGAGATCCCACTTGTTTTGACAAGATGCTAATGAATGAGGGAGCAACCCCCAGGTTAACGTGGGAGAATTCAGGTCTTCAGAGGGATGTATGCTGAGGCCAGTCCCTGGGAAGACAGATCTGAGAAGACTACAGGTGGGAACGGCCTTACGGTGACAAAGAGAATTGCTTTTGCCACATGCCCTGGTGACTCCTGCACACAGGACCCAGGGGAAGGGAGAGAGCCTGAATGAGGAACAGACATGGAGCAGAAACATCAGCTGTGTGTACATCAGAGCAGTGCAAGGCCATCCCAACAAGGGTGTCCAATCAGCATGCTCCATGTGGGTGGGCTGGGGCAGCCATAGACCTTCCCATCCATCACCTGACAAATCCACTGACAAATCCCACAGGCTGTCTTCTCCCCATCCTATGTAACATCATCCTGCCTTATGCTCTTGATTGTCACCTTCTGCCACCACCTTCTCTTCCTGACCTGTGTCCCACAACATCCTTTGTCTCTCTGATATCTTTGTCCTCTACCCCAGCAGCCAGCTTTGTAGGCAGTTTTGAAAACTAGGTTGCTCCTAGGACTGAGCTTACCTGCATCAAGCAGCAGCCAGGTCTGGTCTGTGCTCAGCCTGGGAAGGAGGGTGCAGGAGGAAGGACACTGCAGGGATGAGAGGTGGGTCCCTTCTGCAGCTTGTGGTGAGCTGCTGTCTGCAGGTACCATCAGCAGTGGGTTGTCCATGAGCATCCCTTGCAGCAAGTTGGCTCTGTCCCAGTGGAACACAGTGGGTGAGAGGTCCAGTTCTTATCTCATTTTCAGGCTAGCATCTGGGAGTCAGGGCCAGGAAGCACAGATCTCAAAGGACAGAAGCTGTCTCCAGGATGGCCTGCAGCAATTTATTTTCCTCCCTTCCTTCTCTTCTAATTGCCTCAAGTTCACCTTCAGCTGGATCAGCAGCTCATGCCTCAAGTTCACCTTCAGCTGGATCAGCAGCTCCTGAAGCCCCAAGAAGATGAACCACTGACAGTCTCTTTTACCTCAATTCTCTACCTAGAGCATGGGAAGCCAAGCTCATGAGCTGATAATGGCCTCTCATTCACCCTGGCTTGCCCCAGGCCATGGAGCATCATGTTGAAGGCTGGATGTTCTCCACACCTGTCTCCCAGAGCACATGCTGATACTTAACCTGTGTCACAGTAAAGGAGAGGTCCAGACCCAGCAGAACCATGGTCATGGTGGGCTTCACATGGAAGTGCTTCCAGCAGAGTGAAGGATGAGTTTAAGAGCAGTGCTGGAGGGAATGAACTTCTTTCAATATCCAAGTGCTGCTGGTATCACATCCGTTGTGAGCATGGGTCTGGCAATCTCCATCTCTCTCCACAACTGTGATGACCTCTCAGCCTTCTTAGCACAAACCCTGAGGAAGGTCAAAAGCAGGTGAAGGTGATGTGAGCTGAGACCAGAGGAGTTCATGGTAGCGTGTCCTTAGGACAGAGTGTTCATCTTCTGGAGGGTGGGGCCAGTCTACAGAGGGACCTGGCCAATCATTGGGCCAAGACCAGCAGGGTGAGCTTCAACAAGGCCAAGTGCTGTGTCCTGCACTTGGGTCACAACACCCTGCAGTGCACCAGGCTTGGGGAAGAGGGGCAGAAAAACTGCCCAACAGAGAAGGACCTGGGGTGTTGGTTGACAGGCAGCCGAAGATGAACCAGAGTGTCTTAGGTGGCCAAAAAGGCCAACAGCATCTTGGCTTGGATCATCAATAGCCTGGGCAGCACAACCAGGGAAGTGATTGTCCTCCTGTACTGGGCACTGGTGAGGCCACACCTTGAGTACTGTCTTTAGTTTTGGACCCTCACTACAAGAAAGGTGTTGAGGCCCTGGATTGTGTCCAGAGAAGGGCAATGAAGCTGGTGAAGACTCTAGAGCACAAGTGTTATGAGGAGTGGCTGAGGGAAGTGGGATTGTTTAGTCTGAAGGAAACAAAGCTCAGGGGAGACCTTTTCACTCTCTACAACTTCCTAAAAGGAGGTTGGAGTGTTGTGAGGGTAGGTCTCCCACCAGGTAACCAGGACAAGAGGAGCCATCCTCAAGTTGCACCAGACCAGGTTTGGTTGGATATCAGAAGAAACTTCTTCACTAATAGGTTTATCAAACACTGAAATGGGCTCTGCAGGAAGCTGGAGAAACACCATCCCTGGAGGCATTTGAAAAAGACACCGAGATGTGGTGCTGAGGGACATGGTTTAGCACCAAGATTGCTAGAGTTAGACAATGGTTGGACTTGATGATCTTAAAGGTCTTTTCCAGCTGAAACGGTTCTGTGTTCCCATGCCTTCCCCGGCCTCTCTGCATCACTGCAGCAACCTCTGATGTATTTGTGACGTTGGGTGTTGGTATGTCAGTGTGTGAGTATCTCCATAGGAGTGCGTGTGGCGGTGTGTGTGTGTGTGGGCTGTG
>WBNM01027890.1:0-29436 GCA_013399055.1 Ramphastos sulfuratus | reverse complement strand
TGACAATTCTATGATTTTGTGATTTCAGGTTAAGCAAAAGCTGATTATCTCTTTTTCTTAGTTTTTTTTTTACTTCTTTTGTTTCTTTTTTAGCTACTTTTAACACACACGTGAAAGCTGTTGTTGGAAATGTTGTTCATAAATTGATGAAAATGACACTAGCACTCAGTCTTTCATTATATATCCACTTACAATAATTTTGTTTCATCTCTCAGACTTTCAAGAGGGAGCTCAAAACAAAAGAACCTGTTATCAGGAGTGCGCTTGAGACTGTGCGAATCTTCGTAGCAGAGCAGCCTGCAGAGGGACTGGAGAAGGTCTACCCAGAACCAAGAGGTAATTGAGGAAAGAGCAGGGTAATAACACATTGCTGGAAAAATCAGTGATGATCAGCAATGATTAAATAAATTCTTCCAGCCACTGTGAAAGCATTCCTTATGCACTCCAAGCTGAATGTCAGTATTCAGAAACTTAGCTAAAAATAAAGATGAAAGAAACCCTTTAGTGATCCTTCTGAACACTGCGCTACTAAACAGGCATGCATATTTATAAGCAGATTTCAAAACTGGCTTTAAACCTTTAGGACATATCTATAACTGTAGGCTCATTTGAGGTCTGAAAACTGCAATTCAACCTGAAATTTGGCTTGTAGTTTCAGCACTACAGAAACTCCCGAATCCACTCAATTGTAGCATGAAAAAAAAAAAAAATCCTAGGGATTGATATTTATGTATGTGCAGAATTATTTTGCTCAATAAGGGCATGATAAATAAACTTCTAGGTACACTTTGCATGTTTGTTCAAGTGGCATTATGTCCTTAGATGTGTATTTTAGGGATCTGTATGGTGGCAAGATTTAAATCTGTTAAGAGATTTTCAAATGAGTGTACATTAAGAAAATAAATTTCACAAGTGTCTTTGGTTATGAACAGTTTCTCACTTAGCTTTGCACTTGCCCAAATGAAATGATTTTTCTTTTGAGACAGAATTTGTCTTAAAAGCTTCTTGGCTTTCACATTTAGAGCTGTCACCTGAGGAAAGGGCCCATAATGTGACTAAACTTCTCCAAAGGCAAGCGGATGAGGTCAGAACTGAGTGGGATAAACTGAATCTACAGTCTGCTGATTGGCAAAAGAAGATAGATGATGCCCTTGAAAGACTTCAGGGCCTTCAAGAGGCAATGGATGAACTGGACCTGAAGCTGCGCCAAGCTGAAGCATTCAAGGGATCCTGGCAGCCAGTGGGAGATCTGCTAATTGACTCTCTACAAGATCACTTAGAGAAAGTTAAGGTATGTGTCAATATATTGCTATTTCAGAATATAAAATAATCCACTTGTTCATTGAATGAATCTCCAAATCAAGAATTACCTTTTTTAATGAGAAATTTACAGCTTTTTATCATAGTAACTTATAACTTATTTTTTAAAAAGAATCATTTCAAAAGTACATACAAAGAGTTTTATACTTTCTGTAGTTAAAATAAAATTGAATCAACGTTGAGAATACATATATGGGTAAAAAGGTGCTACAGGAATGTGCAAATATCCTTGGCACTCTTACTGTTAACAGTAAGGTGAAGGGACTGGTGAAGGAACTGGAGGGAAAGTCTTATGAGGAGAGGCTGAGGAAGCTGGTGTTGTTTATCCTGGAGAGGAGGAGACTCAGGTGGGAATTTATCACAGTCTACAACTACCTGAAGAGAAGTTACCTTCTCCCAGGTAACTTGTGACAAGACAAGAGTGCATGGCCTGAAGCTGCACCAAGGGAGATTTAGATTGGATGTTAGGAAGCACTTCCTCATGGAAAGGGTGATTAGGCACTGGAACGGATGGCCCAGGGAGGTGGTGGAGTCATCATCCCTGGAAGTGTTTAAGGAAAGACTGGATGTGACACGTAGTGCCATGGTCTGGTTGATATGGTGGTGTTAGGTTGTAGACTGGACTTGATCTCAGAGGTCTGTTCCAGCCTCAATAATTCTGTGACTCTGTGAAAGCAAAATGGAATAATTAGAATTAGATAGGATAAAAGTACACAAAATTAACTCTGTTCTTTATTAATTTTTGTAAGCATGATGAGTACATAATTGTGTCTATACTTGTAGAGCAGAATTTAAATCATCTGAAGTACATTGTTTTGTCGTTTGGTCACGGTGGTGCTATTTATCATCTGTCTTACATGATAGCTAGGTCTCATAATATAAGGTAACTTAAACAACTACCTGGAAAAGCTGTCATAATTTTCTATTTCTTAATGCTTATCTGCTTTTAGTAACTAATTTCCTCTCAACCACAATGTTTATGTAGTTGTTAAAGTCTTGTTAGTTCATAAAATCATTGCTTATTTAGAATCTCGTGAGGACTTGCCCTTTTTCAGCATGGCTTCCACGCCCAGACTTCCTAAATACTGCAGTATTCCTTCAGCTAGACCACAACAGAGGCAGTTGCCATTTTGATAAGAACAAAGTGCCTCTGTTCCATTCACATAAATGGGAGTCATCAGTCATTGTGAAAGAGACCTGAGCTGACTGTTATTTTCTCTAGTAGCACATTAGAATCTAAGAAAGAGGAAACAGAATGACTAATGACAAGAAAATAAAGCTTTTAAAAATCAGGTATACATACATGCATACAAACATATATGTATATATGTACATCCTATACAAATATTATACAAGGCAAATGAAGTAATTAATAGCCAAGGAACAGTTAGCTGCAACTTTTTTTTTATCTTCATAAATGAATACAAGAAATCTATTTATAAATTCTCAGAAAGTGCCTTTAATTATAGTCATGGATTATTTGAATTTTTTTGTGAATTTGGAGTAGATAATTCTGAACAGAAAAACACACACCCCTGAATTCCTGTGTAGCTTAATTATAAATTCTGAATTCTAAAGCTCTGACCATAACTGTTGATGCCTTAGTTACAGTGCTGAATTCTGTTATAATAGTAATAGTAATAATAGTAGTAGTAGTAATAATAATAATAAATATAAAATCCATCCTAGAGCATGAAAATAATTCCTAATAGCAGCCATGACAAAACAGAAATCTTTCCAAAAGTATGAAATTCCAGAGGTCCTATTCATCAGTAGATGTCTGTTTAATCCTTCTAAATTCTTATTAGGGCCAGGTGGAAGCTAAGATTTCTGCTTCAAGATTTAAAATGAGATGTTTCCACATACTCATTAATTCTTTTATCTCTGTTGTGCCATACTTAAAATATTTATGATGTAGGCTATCATAAGATCATACCATAAGATTATCAGCTAAATGGTAAATAAATAAATACCTCTACAGAATAGATTCTTATTCTTACAAGTCGTAACTTTTCATTTCATACATGACAGTTCTAGTCTGCTCACAGAGAGTGATGTTGTGCTTTCAGCACCTTCTGAGTGATCATAATAAGCTTAGGTAATACAAAAGCTCAAGAGGGGCTAACTGGTGGCAAGCAACATGGCTTCACCAAGGACAAATCATGCCTGATGAATGTGATGGCTTTCTGTGATGGAGTTACAGCATCAATGGATGGGGGAAGAGGAACTGATATCTACCTGATGATACTGTCCTGCATGACATCCTTGTCACCAAATTGGAAAAGCATAGACTTGAGGGGGGGACCACTTGCTGGATAAGGAATTGGCTGGATGGCTGCACTTAGAGTTGCAATCAATGGCACAATGTTCAAATGGAGATCAGTGACAAGTGGCATCCCTCAGGGGTTGGTATGGGGCCAGTGTTGTTTATCCGCCAGTGATGCGGACAGTTGGATTGAGTGCACCCTTAGAATGTTTGCGAATGACACCAAGATGTGTGGTCCAGTTGACAGGCTGAAGGGAAGGGATGTCATCCAGAGGGACTTGGACAGGCTTGAGAGGTGGGCCCAATGTAAATATTTCAATTCAAAGGTAAATTTGTAGCACTGAACACATACACACAAAATAACTGATCCTTAATCAGTATTAATGGATTATTTCTACAGATCCCTGATCTGTTTTAATGCACCGATTGGTATTTGTCTCTGATTCTAAGGGCAAGAGATAGTTTCACACACCTACCCCAAAGAATGCAACCCAGACTACAGATTATCTATAACCAAAATAAACTTCTCTGCTGTCCTGTGATCTCCCTTTTTTTTGTTTTTTCTCTTATGAAGAAACATATCAGCAGACTGAAATATAGTATACTTCAAGCTGTGACACCTTCAAGTTGCAACTGGATAGGTTTAGACTACATAATAGGAATTTTTTTTTTTTTTTTCACAGAAAGAGTAGTCAAACATTGGAATGGGCTGCCCAGGGAGGCAGTGAAATCACCAGCCCTGGTTGTGTTTAAAAGTAATTCGAATGTGGTGCTTGGGGGTATGGTTTAGGGTGAACCTTGTAGTGTAGAGGTATCAGTTGGAATTGATGATCCTGAGGGGCTTTTCCAACCTAAATGTTTCTGTGATACTTTCTTTAAGTACACAGTCTTTCTTCTCTCTGCCAAGCATACCTTTCTGTCCATTAAAATCCAAACCATCATTTAATGTCTTAAATGTATTTAAATGCCCACTAATATCCGTTGGCCTGAACACATTCCTGTGTGACCTACTCTTGACAATCCTGCCCTGGCAGGGGAGATGGACTAGATGATCTTTTGAGGTCTATTCCAACCCCTAATGTCTCTCATTTTGATTGTAGCTCAGATCATATTTTAGACACAACCTGGGATTTCTTTTTCGCTCTGCAACAAATACAACAGATGCTTTCTTCTTGCCATCACTAACAAAAATTTCTTCTATCAGAATCTGTAGAATACTTATGGTCACATGAGACTACCACTCTGTTTGTATATCAACCTTTTCTTGGCATTCTATTGATATGCAACCATACTTGCCTCATCTATTCAATATCTTGTTTAAAGACCTATTCCAGGAACTGGTAGTGGAAACACCATACCTATCTTTCTTCCCTAAAACCCACTCCTTTGCTCTATATCAACCAAAACTTTGATAATGATTCTGCTCCTAATGTGCAATAACCTGTACATATCACATTGTGCTGGTTTGAGCTAACTGGAATATTTTAATGGAGAAAATTAAACTATAGGCTGTGAAAAGGAAACAATGGTGATGTCTACTTCACTCATAGGCTTACTGAGATGTTTAAGAATAAGTACTCAAAACATAGATAAGTCAGTCACTGGGGCACAGTGTCTCAGGCTGTCTAGCAGCTTCTGGAAGGGTGGTTGGGAGCCCCTCCTGGGGTCTCTGATTTCTGGGAGGGGTGTTGTGTTTCTGTATTACCTTTACCTTGTATATTTCTGTAAATATTCCTGTATATAGTGTATATATCTGCTTGTACATTGTGCTAAGCTGTAAATAGAGCTTCATTCCTTAACTTCCAGTCTAGTCTGGGTCATTTTACAAATTGTGGGGGGCGGGGAACTCCCAAACCATCACNTTACTATTTTCAACTAACACCATAGAATGTCCGAATTATTTCTTCTTCATGGTCACAGAAATTGGGCACCTTGACTCAACATGATGATTGTCAACTGTAAAAAGCAGAACAGAATTTAGTGAAAAATCATCTTGCATTTTCAGAATCCTTAATATTGTTTCTTAAGAACTGGTTATTGTTCTAGGGGTTGTAGTGGATGAGAGGCTGACCATGAGCCAGCAATGTGCTCTTGTGACCAAGAAGGCCAATGCCATTCTGGGTGTGTGAGAAGGGCTGTGGTTAGTTGGTCAAGAGGAGTTCTCCTCTGCCTCTGCTCTGCCCTGGTGAAGCTGAACTGGAATATTGTGTCCAGTTCTGGGTCCCCCAGTTCAAGAAGGATCTCAGGGAACTGTTTGAGAGAGTCCAGCACAGAGCCATGAAAATGATTAAGGGAATGAAACATCTCTCCTATGAGGAGAGAGTGAGGGAGCTGGAGTTCTTTAGCTTGGACAGGAGGAGACTGAGAGGTGACCTCATTTATTTTAGTAAATATGTGAAAGGTGAGTGCCAGAAGGGCGGAGCCAGGCTCTGCTCAGTGATGCCCAATGCCAGGACAAGGGGCAATGGATGGAAGCTGAGGCATAGAAAGTTCCATGTGAATGTGAGGAAAAGTCTTTTCCCTGTGAGGGTGACAGAACACTGGACCAGGCTGCCCAAGGGGGTCGTGGAGTCTCTCTGCAGATATTCAAGATCCGCCTGGATGCATTCCTGTGTGATCTGGTCTAGGTGATCCTTCTCTGTAAAGGAGGGTTGGACTGGATGGTCTTTTGAGATCCCTTCCAACCCCTAACATTCTGTGATTCTGTGACTGTTTCAGCTTTACTTTTGCAGTTATGAATTAAGCAGTTACATGGGAAGACAATGAAGTTTGCATAGAGTATGGATTCTAACCTATTTAATGCAACAAGTGTATTCAGAAAGGCTGTATTCTTTTGCCACAGCCTATTTACGTTCTTAATACAATTTCTACTGATTATTTTCTACAGAACTGTGAAACAAAAAGCAATGAGAAATTCACATGAGTATTGCATAAGTAACCTTTTTTTGTTGTTGTTTTTTCTGTGTGTGTGTTTTATTTTTCCTGAGTTGTCAGGCTTGAGTTACGTGCTGTTTATTTCAGACTTTCCTCAGCATAATTGACAATTGCAGTCAGTTGTATGTCACTGACAAGTTTTTTGCTGGAAAGTGTCATCCTGAAACTTCTTTCTGATTTGTAAACTGAGCAGAGTTTGCCATTATGCATAGATCACAAATGAACTGATCTGCTCATCATCTGCTCCAAAATTACTTCTCTATGCGCACTCAATCCTTTTGTCCCTGGACATCTCTTCACTGAATGAAACAAAAAGGCAATCCCTTAAGATAATTGGCTACATTTCAGTTGTGCCACAGAAAGAAAAGAAATAGATTTGGCAAGGTTAAAATAATATATTATTACAACCATTCTAACAGTAAATCAGCAACCTCAATTACTGGAGAATGAATGAGCATAGGCAGTTCATTTGGAAAAAAAAAGGGGAGGGGGAAGCCTTATATATTCTTCTGCATTTCTTTTTCATACTGTTCAGCTACTGTTGTGCTAAGAAGAGGTGTTTGAGAAAGTGGACTCTTACAGTTGTATTATAAGGGAACTGTGCTGTGGCAGCTGCCTACAATGGTCATTCTGACAGCTTAAATTATTCTAAATGCTTAGGTAATGGATTAACTTTTTACCCTTCCTGAAAACAAAACAAAACCAACCAACCACCCAAACAAACAAATAAAAAAACCCCAACCAACCAACCATGCAAAAAAACCCCTAAAACCCAAAAAACCAAAACAAAAACCCAAACAAACAAACCACCACAGGAATTTTCGTTAGGAATTAGTGTAGGTCACATACAGGAAAATTAATATATGACACAAGACAGTAGTTCACATTCCTCCCCTCCTAGCAGTGAAGCTGTGCATGAAGAGATCAGTTTTAAATAAATCCCAAGAAACTGTACAAGAAATAATTGCCTGGAAGACACATTGAATAACCAGATTTTCCAACCAGCCAGATATCAATAGTAGTACGAGATCCAAAGCAAGTTTTGATTGGATTGTGCTCTGATCCCTATGCTCCTGTTAATTTTTTGCTGTGATGCAAATTAAGCTCATGCAACTCGGTCTGTAAAGTAAAATGATATTGCACATACAGTGGTTTTTGAGATCTTTTTAATTCCCTTCCATACTGATGCATTCCACATACCTTAACAAAAATAAAACAAACTCCCCCCAAACAGCAAAAAAAAAAAAGATCATATTTATTTATCATATGAAGGTTTGAATTTACATCAACAGCAGGTTACTACTATTTTGAAGCAAAATAAGTGGTATTCTGAATTTACTCTTGTTTCAGTTTCATATTTTTCCCCCATTGCCTAGATATGTTCCTGCATTATTTCAACCCTGTTTATGCTTCCAATTTCTACCATATGTAATCAGTTTTTCTTTATTTCATATGTAATGCTGATTAGTTTCACTGCTGTCACAGAAATGTAAGAAGAAAACTTCTATTTAACAGTTTGCAGTAGGCAAACCTGCAGACATAAGTGGCCCTAAAATACTATTTCAGCAGTTTCAGTACTCGTAGACTGAGATATATTTTGACAATCTACAAGCATTACTCCCCACTATAGTTATACTCCCTTTCATTCTTAGATTTACACCCAACAAAAATACTAAACCATTCCCCATACAGAGTTTTAGAGTATTAACTCAGAACTGATCCAGTACTTTTAAACTGTGCATTTATAATACAAGAACACCCATTGATTGATAGATGAATAGGCAACAATTTGCCTGCAGGGTAGGAGATGGAAGTATCAGTGTTTTGTTCAGAATGCAGCTGAAGTAATTGCTGTTAGAAATGCTTCTCAAATTTTCCTTTTCATACATACATCGTCCTGTGATAGGATGATGCAATAATTATGCTGTCTCCTTAGACTACTTTGACTTTTGTTTGTTTGTTTAATTTAAAGCCAATTGTCATCATTAAAGCTTGTAATCAGTCTGAATTTAATCGTCTTGTTTCCTTAAATAAGGAAAACAACTCCTAATAAGTAAGGAGCTCTTAATAAGTTCTGTGCTGGACTCCGTGATTAAAAAAAAATAAAAATTAATAGAGAATAGCTATTTCCTCCTAAATTATTTGCCAGCTTTCCAGAAATCATACCCAAGAAAATTTGATATGCCTTCCAATACCAAAAGAGATCCTATGGGAAGGCTGGAAAGGGATTTTTCATAAAGATAACTAGTGATGGGACAAAAGGGAATGGTTTTAAGCAGAGGCGGAATAGTTTAGACTGGATCTTAGGAAGAAATTCTTCAATATGAGGGTGGTGAGATTGCAATAGGTTACCCAGAGAAGTTGTGGATGCCTGCTCGCTGCAGGTGTTCAAGGCCAGGCTGGATGAGGCCTTGAGCATCTGAGTCTAACTGAGAGGCATCCCTGCCCATGGCAGGGAGGTTGGAATAGATGATGTCCAAGGTCCCTTTCAACCTAAGCTATTCTATGACTCTATGAGACAGCTTCTGTATGTGTAAGATAGAACAGTCTCCATTCTACAAATATGTAAGACACTGCAAAAGAAGATGATTTAATGGCATTCTGGAGAATTTTAAAGTGTTACGTGTAAATATAATTTACAAAACACTAAAAACTCTTCAGAAACTCTTTTACTGCTAATATAAACTGAGTATCCACAGAGCATATCATACCATAATAGACTGTATTTTAAATGAACCAAGAAATCAAAACATTTAAATTCACTGGAACACTTTGAAATCCTACAGGTATCCATAATATATTTATTTGTTTGTTTATCTATTTTTTTTTTATTAGGTATAAAACTTTGTGGAGTTTGTCATGATGAAACTGATAGATTAATTTTTTAACAGATCTTCATCATGTTGCAAAACATCAGACACCTCAACAAGCTATGTTAGCTAACTGGTTGTGCAACCTGATATATTGTCTTTACCTTTTATAAAATGTGAGTTTATGCAACAGAGAATTTAGGAAAATGTTATTTGGTTGTCACTGTTGGAGGCAAGTTTAATTTTCTGAGGTCTGTTTTAAATATCAAATCGAGTTAAAAACCTTGGAGTACTTTGTCACGTAGTTGTACAGGCTGAAGTTAGTTCCGCTATGGTGCTTAGCCTGTAGGAAATTAAAGTTACTCAGTTGTGTCCTGTGATCTCTTAATCTCATTTTAGCATCTTATGAATCAATTTATATTCTCATATCAAAAGAAATATATTTAGAAGTGGTTGTTTCACAGAATCATAGAATGCACTGGGTTGGGAGGGACATTAAAAGATCATCTATTCCAGCTGCTCCTGCAGTGAGCACAGAAAGCCCAAACTAGATCAGGTTGGTCAGAATATCATTAAGCCGGATCATGAATGTCTCCAGGGATGGGACCTCCGCCACCAGCCTGAGCAATCTGTTCCAGTGTTCCACCACCCTCATCGTGAAGAACTTCTTCCTAGCGTCCAACCTAAATCTATCCTGCCCTAGTTTAAAACCATTGCCCCTAGTCCTGTCACTACAGACCTTTATAAACAGTCCCTCCCCAGCTTTCTTGCAGGCTCCCTTCAGGTACTGGAAGGCTGCTACAAGGTCTTTGCAGAACCATCTTTTCTCCAGGCTGAACAGCACCAACTCTCTCAGCCTGGCTTTATACAAGAGGTGCTCCAGCACTCTGATAATTTTTTTTTTTGGCCCTTGCTGGATCCCCTCCAGCAGCTCCACATCCCTCTTTCTGGAGGCACCCAGAACTGGATGCAGTACTCCAGGTGGAGTCTCACAAGTGCAGAGTAGAAGGGGAGAGTCACCTCCCTTGTCCTGCTGGCCACATTTCTTTTGATGCAGCCCAGGATGTGATTTGCCATTTGGGCTGCAAGTGCACATTTTTGGCTCATGTCCAACTTTTTCTCCACCAGTACCCTCAAATCCTTTTCTGCAGGGCTGCTCTCTATCACATCATACCCCAACCTACAGAACAGAAGAAGAAAGAAAGAAAGAAAGAAAGAAAGAAAGAAGAGGGGAAAAACCCAAATATTCTATAATTAATTTTTGAGGAATCACAGCTACTGCTGTGAGAAACAGACTTTTGTAGATCATTTTGCAAAAGAACCCGCAACTAAAGAAAAGCTCCACCAGGTTTCACAAGATTTGCATCAGATTTATGTTAATTGTATTAATGCAGTTATCAAGAGAACATATTAACTGTTTTCTTTTGGATTAAGGATCTTTGTGTTGAATAATGCTGTTAACTTTCCCTGACAGGAAGTGCAGAAAAATTCCTCAACTCTAAAGACACAAAACTGGTGACAAGCAAAAAGTGGAATTTTTTTCTACCTCCAACCCAGTTTGTAGGACATGCTGTTATTAGATCAACAGATTTCATTTACAGCCAAATTTTTCCCTGTATGTACTCACCCTACTGATTTCAGTGGGAGCTCAGTTTGCACATCTGCAGGCAGAATCTGACTTTTTAAGTATTGGTAATCTCTGATCTTAGTTTCTGATAGCTTGCTGAGAGAGCTGACTAATATATGTGTAAAGACCTGTCTGTGGTTTTATGCCTCTGAAATTCAGATTGAGGTCAGACCAGAACTTTTTAAAGAGATTGCTCTTTAACAGTATATCAGAAAGAAGAATGGGACTTGAGCTTTCAGAAGGAGAATTAAACATTAATATTAAAGTACCTAAGTGGCATGGTAATTGCAGGGACTCTAGCGTTGAATGTGTTTTTTCATTGTTTTTATAAAGACATCATGTATAAACTTTGGTCTGATGATCAATTATTATCATTCCCAGACATGACATTAAGTCAAACAAGGATGATCAGAGGGCTGGAGCACCTCTCCTATTGGAGGCAGAGTGGGAGAATTGGGACTGTTCAGTCTGGAGAGGAGAAGGCTCCGAGGAGACCTTATTGTGACCTTCCAGTATCTGAAAGGGGCCTACAGGAAAACTGGGGAGGGGCTTTTTAAGATGTCAGGTAGTGATAAGACTAGCGGGGATGGAGCAAAACTAGAAGGGGGTAGATTCAGATTGTATGTTAGGAAGAAGTTCTTCACTGTGAGGGGGGGGAGACACTGGAACAGGTCGCCCAGGGAGGCTGTAGAAACCCCATCGCTGGATATTTTTAAGGCCAGGCTGGATGTGGCTCTGAGCAACCTGATCTAATGTGTGAGGTGTCCTTGCTCATGGTGAGGGGTTGGAGCTTGATAAGCATTGAGGTCCCTTCCAACCCTGACAATTCTATAAATCTATGATTTTATTTAGGCTTTCCTAAGTGAGTGTGGCTCAGGGAAATGGGTGACTAAAGGGAGGAAAAAGTATATTCAAGGAGTATTTATAATAGAAATCTGATCTGCTACATTTAGCCTGCTGTTGAAATACTTCTACATAAAGCAAAAGGACATATATAACCAGAGACATATGTATATATCCAGTATACAGAAAAGAGAGAAGGTGTGATGGCATCTGATTTTAGTGTTTGCTTTCTGTGCAGAGGTATATTTTTCCATGAAGAGAAACCTGGCAATATTATATTTTAATGAAATCTTTTCTTAAAATTTTGACTGTCCTATTCCTCGTTTTGTAACTACCAAGTGCGCAGATTCTGTAATGATAACATTGCTATGACATGGGCAAATCAATGAGCAAAACAAAATCAATTTATCAAGCTCATATGCTGGTACACAGTAATTATTTAGGGACTGCTTGGAGCTGGGAGTGCAATGAATGTTAAATTACCTGGAATGTTTATCAGTGACCCATTGTGCTATGCTTTTCTCATTTTAATCTTTATATATTTAAAGCCTGATAGAGTCTTATTTTATTTCTTTTTGTCTGAGGTTAACCCATAATAAAACCTTATAATTACTACTTAGAACTTTATAATGCTTCTCATGTTCCAGATTGTGTGAGTTAATCTCAGCTCCTTTCTGAGACTGCAGTAGAAGCAATATTATCCCCAATTTACAAACAGGACAATTGAATCAGTGAAACTAATTTGTCCAGAAGGCAATGTCCCTCAATTTACTTTTATTCTCTGTATTTTTCACCTGCAAGTTGTTTAGTTGGGTTTGATTATCTAGCAGATTAACAATTTTCATCAGTTTCAGCTGAGCAGCCACAGCTACTGATTTTCCAGAAACACAGCCTGCTTTCCTTCAAGATATTGCCACCCAGAAGGGTTTCAGCCTAAATACCTGGGAAGGTGGGCACAGTTTCTCAGCCTGTGCCTAGTGCTGCTATAAAAACCTTAGACTTGTTTAGTTTTATTTAACTGTTTCCATTTCAGCATTTTGTTTTAGCATTCTTTTCTCCTAAATTAGCTTTAAAAAGTAAATTGTTCTTACTTATATTATATTAAAATCTACTGTCAGAATTTAATTCCCTTGTCTGGCATTGTTGAAGCATGTTCTTATGTGATGTAAGAAGTCTAGGAATTTCCATCTTGAGATTTCAACTTGGAATTTTCTCTTACTCCTACTTCTCAAGTATCTTAAAGCGATGGTGAAAAGATTAGGATGGGAGTCACAATATTAATTCAAGAACTGGAAAACATAGCTTTGAGCAAAACATGTGAATAGTCCACCTGGTTTGTATGCTTCTGGATGTTAGAGACTGGATAGACTGCAAGTAGTTCCTTCTGACCTTAAGGTCTGTGAAAAACTTTGCTCCTCTTTCTAGAGGTAGTGTAATAGTGGGGTAATTAATTGATGTGAGATGGTATTTTTTCAAAATTAATATTGTTTATTAATTTTGGTATTCAGGAGTCTTGCCCTCCCCAACCACTACGTTTAATAGTAATTGGTTCTTTGCACAGCCATAGAAACATTATACAGAGGAATAATATAGGATCTAGAATGTTTAAGAAATAACTAGCAAAAATGTAAACATCAAACTCAATTGAACTGGAAGAGAAGGTTCCTGCAGTCAATACATGGCTTTGCCCACTAGATGGACTTGGGAAGTTCCTTTCTGCTTGTGGCAGAAGGCAATTGGTGAATTTACTCACAAAATATTAGTCTCCCAATTCCCCAGCACTAACCTTCAGCTTCAAACAGTACCCAAACACTTGCAGAGGGTTCTGTTGGTGTTGTCTTAGCCACTGAGGCTTTTAATTCTTCTGAGGGTTCTGAGGGAAAGAGGCAGACAATCTCTGACCTTATCCTGATTTCTCTGGATGATCTGTGTGTCCCTTCCAGGGCTCCTAATCTTGGCAGGTGTAGGCAGGATGTCTTGCAATGTGCAGTCTTGGCATGGATGTCATGATGGCTATGCAGGCCTAGGGGGTGAAGGTATCTGGAGCCTGTTCCTGATAAACTCAAAGCAAGCAGATTCCAGGCAGTCCAGGCCCAAAGCATCAGGGCTTCTTATTATGCAGCAGATCTAGCTTATAATTTAGGGTAGCGTAATGCTGTAGAAGGCAATGGCAGAATCACTGCCAGAAGCGGAGAGAGCAGGATAAGGCAGGAACAATGGCAGCAAGCAGCAAACAAGCACGAATACAACGGCAGAGCAAGTTGTGTTACCTGCTCATCTCTTTCTATCAATACAGCCCCAGACTAAGGGGCCTTTGGACACAGAATAGCCAATCAGAATGGCAGTTAGCCAAGCTTGACTGTATTAGGTGAAGCCATAGGCTTGCTTTACCCAAATTTGGGAAGAGCATAGGCTTTGCACGAGGCAGGCACAAGCCGAGTGTATGCACCTTGTTCACCAGAGGATGTAAACAGGAGCAAAACAAGTCTGGGCAAGCCAGGGTCCTTAGACACAGTGGCTCCAGGTTCTTTGTCCTCTTTCCTGTGGTTGCTTCTCCTCAAAACCAAAAGAGGGAGAGCAGAAAAACATGTCTGGGCAAGGCAGGACATGTTCACGCCTATATTGGCCTGTTTAGGCCTACCACAACAGGTAGTAATTGTGAACTTTGTGAGGCTAAACATTATGAAATAATTACATAGTAAATATAAAGACATATTGACATATTGTAAGTAAGTAAGATGTAGGGAAGAGGAGAAAATTAAGATTTCTTTCAAAATGTTGTTAGACAGGAGTTTTTGAAACTTTTTGTTTAAACTGCTTTAATCTTACCCGAGTGTCAGAATACAATCTGTGTCCTAAGATAAGCTTTTTAATGGCAATGCAAGGAATCGATGTTTTGCCTCCTATAGTGTCCACCTACCGATGCCTGGAAGCTTGAGGTGTTTTATAATATCATGATGCAGCCATTGCAATCTTTCCAGTTTAAAATGACTTCTTTTTTTATCAGTAAAATACTACATTTGCCTTTAAGCTGCCCTGCTGCGTTGCAAGGCAGTAGAGATTTATTTTATAGTAACTGTTTTCTGATGGCAAGGAGAATGCCTGTGAGTGTCTGTTACCTGAAAGAACTTCTGGTAAGGAACATGAGTTATTTAATCTTCTATGGTCGCTGCGTATTGTTCACAATTCAACTAATAGAGGTAAAGAATGTTTTATTAATGTTTTAAAAATAGTGTTGGCTAAAGCTCCACAACCTAGAATCATAGAATGGTTTAGGTTGGAAGGGACCTCAAAGATCATCTAGTTCCAACCCCCCAGCTATAGGCAGGGACACCTCCCACTAGAACAGGTCGCTCAAGGCCTCATCCAACCTGGCCTTGAACACCTCCAGGGAGGAAGCATCCACTTGCTCCCTGGGCAACCTGTGCCAGTGTCTCACCACCTAAGCATATATATCTTCCTGAGTACTTTTAACTTTAAGGATGGTGAATGAAACCATACTAAAGGAAATACTCCCTTTGTAAAAATTTCTTCATGTGTTAGACTTACTAGATTACACTTTTAAATACTTTAAGTTACCTAAATTTCCTAGGCACTTAATCTCTTGATTGCCAGATTCACTTCTTGGTTGCAAAGTAACTGAGTGTGATCATGTGGGAAAATAGGTGCAGAACTGTTTATGAACACTTTAGCAGTGATGGGTTCTGCCATACCATGGTTACAGTTGTTTTAGTAGAGTGAATTACAAGTTAAATTTGCTCATTTGCTTTTCCCCATCCATGGAGGAGTACACAATTTCCAAAGAAATGGCAAGGTAGTAGCATAGGTTGAATTTGTTCAGGGATCATAAAACTGAATATCAGCTATTGTTTTAAAAAATAAAAAAAAAAAGTAAAAAAAATCAAGAATTCATAGTAAGAATTCCAGTTTCTGTGCATTTGTTTATTAGTATGCTTCTGTTTATTCCATTAGACATCCTAATTTTTTTATTATTATTATTTATCTTATTGTATTGTTTATTTTATTATTTATTTTATCGTTTGGGGTTTTTTAATGTATCTATATAAAATATATATGTATATACATATGTATATATATATGTGTGACAGCTCATAGCTTTTTCCCTTGAAAGTTCAGAAAATAAGAAAGTTAATAAAATAATAGAATTGTAGAATGCACTGGGTTGGAAGAGACCTCCAAAGATGATCTAGTCCAACCCCCCTGCAGTCATCAGGGACATCTTCAACTAGATCAGGTTGCCCAGAGCCCTCTTGAGCCTCACCTTGAATATCTCCAGGGATGGAGCCTCACTCACCTCTCTGGGCAACCTGTTCCAGTTCTCAACCACCTTCATTGTAAAGAACTTTTTCCTAACATCCAATTTAAACCTACTTTTCTCTAATTTCAAACCATTGCCCCCTGTCCTATCACTGCAGATCTTCGTAAACACTCCCTCTGCAGTTGTCTAGTAGGCCCCCTTCAGGCACTGGAAGGCTGCTGTTAGGTCTTCCTGAAGCCTTCAGGCTGAACAGCTCTCTCAGCCTGGCCTTGTCGAAGAGGTGCTCCAACCCCCAATCATATTTGTGGCCTGGCATTAGTTGATTTTTCATTTGTTCTATTCAAATTTTGATATCCTTATTTTTCAGGAAACACTGAGTTACTCTTACAAATTTTAGGAAATAAGTTGAAAATTGTAATTTGTTATCAAATTCACAAATACAGAATTCAGAATGGGGTAGGGCTTAAATGACATTTGATTTTTTTTTTCCCCTGATATCTTCTATTAGAACTATTTTTTACTGCAGAAGAGGATTTATATTCTACTCTTGCACATTCTTGCTTGGTCTTGCGTCTGAGTTTATAAAAATATATAGGATGGAAAATTAAATCAGCTAAAATCCATTTTTTTTCAGCACTGCCTGTCCTCAGGTGCACTAGAATCAAATAAAATTACAGAATGAGTTTAAAAGGAAGCTGAGTGTAGCATATTGAGCTAGCAGCTGACAATCCCAGGATTCACTGAAATTTGAATCAGGATACACTCAACCCATCAGTGAAGAAACAGATTCATTTTGAGTGAAAAAATGGAGGCTGTTAAATGGTCCTAGGCAGAACCTTGCAAGGTTTTAAATATAAATCTGAAGATACACTCTGACCTGTTAATACCTCTCAACTTGGACATCGAGGGAGCTGATCTAGAAAAATGCCAGTGCTGGGAATCTGCTGCATTCCAGATGTAGGATGGCAGGTCACATTACTGTGCAAATGGATCCTGCTCCGATTTCGCTGCTGCTGCTGGTGGCATGAAAAGCTCTCACAACACAAATTCTTCTGCCACAAGAGAGCTTTTCTCCCTAAGCCATGCCATACTTGCGTCATGCTGCCAGGGTCCTTTTGTGTCTCTTTCACTGATTGTGAGAATGAGGTTTAACACAGACTTGTGCTAGCAGGAGACTCTTCCGTATGAGGGAGTTCTTCAAGAAAATGCCAGGCTGGCATGAGGCTGCCAGCCTACAAAAGTGCTGCTCATTAACCAGGGAAACAGGCATTCTTTGTAGGCACTGTTGGCCTTTTCTTAAAATCTGTTTCATGTGAAGTATCAGAAACATCCATGTTTGAACATACATACAAGGAAGTGCACTTTTTGTGCTCATAATTCTGGACATACATAAGTCCTGATGCAGCGACAAGTGCAAAATGATTTGATGAATGTTATTGCAAGGCCACTCTATTGTCTTTGAAACATCAGGGCAACAGAGATATATTCCTGCATCACGGAAAAAAACAAGTGTCCCTCTTCTCTTCAAGAAGTACACAAAGGAGGACCCAGAGAGCTACAGGTCAGCCTCAATTTCTTGAAAGGCAATAGAGCAGCTAATCCTTGAAGGCACATGAAGAACAAGGCAGTCTTGTTGGAGGGAAGTCATTAGTTGGGGTATCACAGTGGTTGATACCAAGCCAATATGATTTAACATCTGCTTTAATGAACCAGAGCTTGAGTCAAAATGCACCCTCAGTAAGCAAAAAGATGCTACAGTACTGGAATGAACAGCCAATACACCAGATGCCTGTGCTGCCATTCAGAGGAAAGGTGACAGTATGGAGAAGTACACTGGGAGGAATCTCATGGAGTTCAACAAGGAGAAATGTGAAGTTCTGTGTTCTGGGAAAAACAACCCCAGGCAACTGTACACACTAGGGGCCAGTCATCCAGAAAACATCTCTGCAGAAACAGAGCCTTGGGGGTCTGACAAAAATGATGACTGTAAGCCAGAAATACATCTTCACAACAAAGAAGGCCAACAGCACTCTGGGCTTCATCAAGCAGAGCATTGCCAGCAGTTTGAGGGAGGTGATCCTTCCCCTTGGCTCAACCCTGGTGAGCTCAACATCTGGAGTGCCAAGTCTAGCTCTGGGCTCCCTGGTACAAGAGAGATATGGACTTCACTGGAATTAGTCCAGTGCAGGGCCACAAGTGTGATTACAAAGCTGAAGATACTTTCCTACAAGGAGAGGCTGAGAGAAATGTGGCTGCTCAGCCTTGAGAAAAGCAACTTGGGATCTTATCAGTGTGTATAAAATACCTGATGGGAAGGAATGAAGAAGTGAAAGATGGATCCTTAATACTGTCCACAGACAGAATAAGAGGCAATGGGCACAAATTAAAAACCTTGAAATTCCATCTGAATACAGGGAGACACTTGTGGGTGGTCAGACACTGGTGTGATGGGTTAGAGTGGATCCCTCCTCTAACAACTTATTCTAAACCTGCCTCAGAGAGAGTAAATTCACTACAACTCAGAATTTGGGAAGTCAGAAAAATGAAATTGTATTTTTACAGTTTAAACTAAATATAACAGTATAGACAGAATAAACTACTACAGAATATAGTAACCTTAAGGAAAATGGGGATGGGGACAAGCAGCAGTGAAGCAGCAGCCAGAACAGTGGTGGGGGAAAATAGGAATGGGTGCAGCAAAAGCAGCAGAAGCAACAAAGGGGAAGATACAAGCTGTGCTTCCAGACATAAAGGTTTTAGTGCTCCAATATAATTGTATTTTCTTATCTGTTGTTGCCATTTTGTGGCCTATCCTTGGAATGTTTACCTCTTCACTTAGAGACTCCTGGACTCCTCTGGNTTTTTTTTCTTCTTTATTTCTTTTCCTTTTTTAATACTTGCTTGTCCTACAGCTTCTTTTTCAAGAAAGTTTATAATTTTGTGAAAGTAAAGACACTTATCTAGTGTGTGCCTTTAAAATGACTTTTCAAAGTAGACAGACAAGAAATATGCAGTTACTCATTCCTTTAATCACTAAATGCATGTAAGAAAGTAAGTCAGAAATTTCTGTTCTGGCCTTCAGTTTTCATAGATACCTAAGCTTGGATTCTCTTGAAAAGTTTCTTAGGAAGTTAATAGCATTTAATTTCTAAAAATAGTTTCTACAATGTTTATCCATATATAAATCTAGATGTGGATTGTCTAAATAGTAAACACAGTCACTGAAAAACTAGAGATGGTTTCTTCTGTCTTTCAAATTGTTTCTATTTTCATTTGGAGGTTTTTTCCTCCCTTTTTGAAAGTATAATAAATATTTTTGAGACCAGAAACAAATAAACTTTAGTTAAAGAGGATACTAAAGTCTTGTATTTACTATCTCTGAGAGAAATTAGCTTTGGGATCAATTTTGATTTCCCATGTTGTGTCAAAGCAAACCTATAGTATTCAAATCAAAGCCTGGTGTTGCTATAGTTGTTAGTGCATAAAGTCTGAGAAGAGCTTGGTGCCAGGAAAGGTTACGGAGCTGAATCCTGGGCCTGATCAAAAGAAGGGTGACCAGCAGATTGAGAGAGAAATTCTGCCACTTTGCTCTGGTGAGACCTCACTTGGAGTACTGCATCCAGTTCTTGTGCCCTCAACACAGAAAGGATGTGGACTTGATGGAATGGGTCCAGAGGAAGGCCAGGAAAATCATCACGGGGCTGGAACACCACTCCTGCGAGGACAGGCTGAGGAAACTGGGGTTGTTCAGCCTGGAGAAGAGAAAGCTCTAGGGGAAGCTAGTAGCAGCCTTCCAGTACCTCAAAGGAGCCTACAAGAAGTCTGGAAAGGGACTCTTTACAAAGGCCTGTAGTGACAGGACAAGGGACAATGGTTTTAAATTAGAGAAGAACAGATTTTGGTTGGATGTTAAGAGAAAGTTCTCTACCATGAGGGTGGTAGAGCTTGAACAGCTTGCCCAGGGAGATAGTTGAAGACCTCATCCCTGGAGATATTAAAGGTGAGGATCAACAGGGCTCTGGGCAACCTGATCTAGTGGAGGATGTCCCTGCTTACTGCAGGGCGTTTGGACTAGATAACCCTTGGAAGTCCCAATCCAAACTATTCTATGATTCTACCAAATTGCCTTTAACAACTTGGGTATGTGTGTCTGATTTGTCCATTAAAAAAAAAAAAAAAAAAAAAGACTCGTTTCCAAAAGCTAGTGTTTAACATTTAAACCATTTGGTGAACTGGTGAAATGCACTTCTCTTTCCAACATGAGAAGGCTGCAGCTGCATATGTAACATTAAGCTTCATGGTGCCTCCTTCCAAGCATGTGGGAAATGTCACTAAGCCTTGATCTTTGCTGCTGTGTTCAGGATGAGGTCATGTGATGGTTTTGGAGTTACCCCCACCCCCCCCCCCCCCCCCCCCCCCCCCCCCAAAACACCCCCCCCCACAAACCCATCTCTCCGGTGATGTAGGNATCTGTTTATTTAATACAATTTTAAAGACAAATACAGCCAAATGTGATCTTAATACTATTGAGATGCATATAAGACTGCATGACTTGGTAAATGCCATACCAAGGGGAAAAGGACCTAGAGGTCCTAGTGGATAGAAGGCTTACCATGAGCCAGCAATCTGCTCTTGTGGCCAAGAAAGCCAATGCCATCCTGGTTAGTTGGTCAAGAGAGGTTCTTCTCAGTCTCTGCCCTGGTGAGGCTGCGTCTGGAATACTGTGTGCAATTCTGGGCCCTTAAGTTCAAGAAGGACCTCAGGGAACTGCTTGAGAGAGTCCAGCAGAGAGCCACAAAAATGATGAAGGGACTGGAACATCTTCCTTACGAGTAGAGACTGAGGGAGCTGGGGCCCTTTAACTTGGAGAAGAGGAGACCAAGGCCTGACTTCATTCATGCTTATGAATATGTAAAGGGCAAGTCCTGAATTGAGCCAGGCTCTTCTTAATGATGCCCAATGACAGGATGAGGGACAACGAGTGAAAGTTGAGGCATAGGAAGTTCCACATGAACATGAAAATTCTTTTCCCTGTGAGGGAGACAGAACACTGGACCAGGCTGCCCAGGGTGGGCTGTGGAGTCTCCCTCTCTGGAGATATTGAGGACCTGCCTGGATGCATTCCTGTGTGATCTGCTGTAGGTGCCCCTGCTCTGGCAGTGGAGCTGGAGTAGATAATCTTTCGAGGTCACTTCCAACCCCTAACATTCTGTGGTTCTGTGATACTGGTTTTTTTCTTCTATCAGTGTGGTGAATGCTGACCAACATTTTCTTGCCTGCTTCAACTGCATAATTGTTATTTGTTCTGAGAAGACACTGAGGTTGTCTGTTCTGGCCTACATCTGAACAGATACAGTAGGTGTTTGAATCAGTAGGAATACACATAGTGAAAGTAAAAAGCAAGTTTAGTGACACATTGACTTTTACAATAGCAAGCAATAAATAAAAGCCAGCCTGTATTTTATTTTTTCTCTGTGCATAAGGAACAAGTATCGTTCTGAGAAAACATTTCATCCTCAGGGTGCATTTTCCAAGTGGCGTAGTGGGATTTAGTCACACTATTCCATTAACTCCAATGGGCCAAAAGCACTTGATTTAATTTTGTTTGGATTCCTGAACTCTGTGTTTTTCACTTCTGTAATGGAGGGGTATTAATGTGAGATGATATTTTTCCAAAATTAATACCATTTATTAATTTTGATATTCAGGATTCCCGTCCCTCCGCCCACTAATTTTAATACTAATCGGTTCTTCACACGGTCATGGAAATGTTATACAGATGATAACATAGGATCTAGAAATAACTAGCAAGAATATGCTAGGGAGGTTGCCCAGGGAGGTTGTGGATGCTCCCTCCCTGGAGGTGTTCAAGGCCAGGTTGGATGAGGCCTTGAGTAACCTGTGCTAGTGGGAGGTGTCCCTGCCTATGGCAGGGGGTTGGAACTAGATGATCCTTGAGGTCTCCTTCCAACCTTACCATTCTCTGATTCTATGATTCTATA
This sequence comes from Ramphastos sulfuratus, assembly GCA_013399055.1. Classification (NCBI taxonomy): domain Eukaryota; kingdom Metazoa; phylum Chordata; class Aves; order Piciformes; family Ramphastidae; genus Ramphastos; species Ramphastos sulfuratus. Next base: position 7,355 of record WBNM01027890.1, on the reverse strand, counting down.
TATAAACATTAATTGAACTGGAACAGTGGTCAATATACCGCTTGTGGTCAATATGCTGCTTGCCCACTAGATAGACTCAGGAAGTGCCTTTCTGCTTATGGCAGAAGGCAGTGGTGAATTACAAGAGGCTTTAAGTATTTACTAACAAAATTACCTCCCAACTCGCAGGGCTGGCTACAACTTCAGACAGTAGCCAAACGCTTTCAGGGAATTCTGTTACCGTCTTGTCATCCACTGAGACTTCTGATTCTTCCCAGGCTTCACAGGCTACTGGGGAAAGGAGGCAGACAATCTCTGACCTGGTCCTGATCTCCTCTGGATGATCTGTGTATCTCCAGGACTTCCTGTCTTGGCAGGAGACTTTCAGGTGTAGGCAGGATGTCTTGTGATGTGCAATCTGAGCACAACGTCACACTAGCTGTGCAGGCCAATGATGTGGAGGCATTTAGAACCTGTTCCTGGTAAACTAGAGGCACTGTAGTTTCCAGGCAGTTCAGGATGCACTGAGGCAGTGAGCAATGGCAGCAGGCTACAGCAGACACGAATACAACTGCAGAGCAGGTTGTGTTACCTGCTCATCTCCTTTTATCAATACAGCCCCAGACTAATGGGCCTTTGGACACAGAATAGCCAATCAGAATGACAGTTAGTTAAGCCTGACCATATTAGGCGAAGCCATAGGCTTGCTTTACCCAAATTTGGAAAAAAACACAGGCCTTGCACGAGGCAGGCACAAGCTAAGCATGTCTAACTTGTTTACCACAGGATGTAAAACCAGTCTGGTCAAGCAAGGATCCTTAGACTCAGTGGCTCCAGGTTCTTTGTCCTCTTCCCTGCGGTTGCTTCTCCCCATAGCAGAAGGAGGGAGAGCAGAAAAACATGTCTGGGCAAGCCAGGACATGTATAGGCCTATTTTGGCCTGTTTAAGCCTACCACAACAACTTGTTAGTAAGATGTTGTACATGTGGTAGAGGGAGAGAAGGGTTAAGAAATGGAAAGTGTGCATTATAGAGTCAATGTTCCTTCCTGAATATGAATTTTATGATTGAAATTCCCTGAAGGTATCTAATATTTCTATTGTTATTGAAATAAGCTTGCTTACTATTTATTTACTCTTCCACTCAAATGATTCATGAGTTTCCTTTCAGATTTCATGGAACTGATTTATGGACCCTGAAAAAAAAATAATATAGGCTTTTCATGGCATTGATAAAAGCCACCTCCTTTTGGTGAATCTTTAAGTACAAAGACCTAGACTTTTTTATTTTGTCTCTCTTCTGAATATCTGGCAGCCTTTCAAAGAGGAAATCAGTGGTTTTCTATGTGTTAGGCATCACTAAATAAAAGAAAGGGGAAAAAAACCCCACAAATATGTAATGAGAAATGTGGAGGGCAGGACATCTTAAATCCTAATCATATTTAAACAACTCATCAAATTTTCTTTAATAGAGTTCATATTCTGGAAAGAAGTAAGGCCTATGTGGTGCTTTTTAACTCCCTTGGGACAGGATACTCAAAGCACGAGCAACTGTAAAGGAAAATAATGCAGGAAAGGATCTAAAAATAGTTTGTGGGATCTTAGGCTGCGCATTCTAAAACCTGTAAGAAACAATCCTGCAATTACACACACTGTCCCAAAATCCTTTTGGATTTGATATTCCAGCCCTACATAGAAAATGCACAGTGTTAGGAAACACCAAGAGAATAACCAGTATGGAAGAGATTTGGCTTGGTATTGAGCAGCACGAGTTCAAAGCACTGCTATCATAATAGGGAGCATTATGGACTAAAGGTCAGCATTTCTGCAGGGACAAAAAATAACCACCAAAAAATCTACTATAGCAATGTTCAGTTTTCAGCCAGAAAACTGCACATGAATGAGTACGCCTGCTAAAAAGGAACCAAAAGAGCCAAGTGTGTGAAGACAGCATGGAGGCACCACACTGGAAACTGAAACCAAATCCATGCCATCAAAATGGACTCTTAGAACACCTAGTAAGGTGGAGTGTCTAAAGAAAGGAATAAAGCAACTTATTTGAAGAAAAAAGCAAAAGCAAAACAAAAAATCAACACCAAACATAAAAATTAAAAAAAAAAAAAAATTACAACTAGCAAACCAGCCAAATTGTCATAAAACTGCCAAATCATCAGAACCAGATGGTTATTCAGTTAAATGTTCCAATGGAAATATAAAACAGCTGTAAATATTAACAGTATTTTCTTGTTTAAAATTTTTTTTTTATGAGAAGTGGTAGGGAGAAAAGTTGGTGATAGTTTTTAAATAGTGCTTCCAGTCAGGCCTGTGGACCAGCAAGTCTGGGGAAGAATCAACAGTAGAAGAGACAAGAACATAGCATTTGAAAAAGTAGGTGAGCTTTACATCTCCTAGTGTGCTTTCAAGGAAACATGAGCATATAAATAAGAGAGGATAGACCATTTGATATTCCACAAGGAGTATCAAATGCTATTCCAGAAAAAAAAAAACAAACAAAAACCAAAACCAGCTAAGTTCCTATGCAATAACTGAGAAGGTCTTAGCATGGAGCAATAAGCAATTATCTGGTTATTTCCTGCATAAGGTGGAAAACCAAAAAGCAAAGGTCAGTTTTCCCACCAAAGGAGATGATTGTGTTCCAGAAGGTCTAGTTTGTCCAGCACGTGCTTAAATAAAGTGGAAAGGAAAATTAATAATGCAGGGGAATATCTTGGTGATGATCCAAACCTATCCAAAGTACTTAAGACAGATTGCAAAAAATTATAGAAAAGCTTTGCAGTACTGACTGGCAGCGAAGAGATGGCAGTAGAAATTAAGTGCTAATAAATGTCACACAAAGCATGTGGAAATGTTTATATGCACAGTAATGAGGCCTGCTTTAGCTCTTTTAAACATTCCTTCAGCACTCAGGAAAGAGACCCTGAAATCATAAACAGTCTTCTGAAAACATCCTATCTATACTCAGGACTGTTCAGAAAACCAGTGAAATGCTAGGAAATACTGAAAAATGCAGAAAATATCGTGGTACCACTGTCTAACTTCCTGTCGTAGGGACTTTGTAGACAATGATTTGGATCCCCAATCTAAAACGGGTTATCAGAGATTAGATAGCAGGTAGACAATACAGAATAAATGGAATATGAGCAGGGTTTGTCTTGTGTAATTTCACATCTGTCAGATAGTTGCCTAGGCTCACAATATAGTCGGTGAAAATCTGTTCATTTCAGTTGCTGCAATTCAGAACATAATCTGTGTCATACTATAGTAATTACAGGATTATAGAATTACATCATTAATTATAGGTTATAGAACATAACCTTATGTTATGTTCAACTCCCGGTTTTGATTTGTGGGTGAATGGAAAGGGACCACATGGTAAGTTACTCAGATGTAAATATCTTATAGATATCCACATGTAATCAAATATATCTGAGTCTCTATCTTAAACATAGAGAAAGAAAAAAAACATATAGAATCACAGGATCATAGAATGGTTTAGGTTGGAAGATCATCTAGTTCCGACCCCTCTGCCGTAGGCAGAGACATCTCCCACTAGAACAGGTCAATCAAGGCCTCATCCAACCTAGCCTTGAACACCTCCAGGGAGGAAGCATCCACAACCTCCCTGGGAGCATTTGTAGAATCTGCAACAGCACAAAGACCATTAGGAGTAGTTGACCACTGTCTCTCAAAAACTAAATATTAGGGACAGTATCAAGTGGGTCTCAAATGGTAGATTTTAAAAGAGAAAAAAATAAATAAAAAAGTAGAACTTACCATGGATGATAAGAGCCTATGTTAGTTCAAAACTAAGTAGACCGTTTCATGGAAGATTAATCCATCAAGATCAGGTTGATGTAGAGATAGAACTTCTTGCTTCAGAGTGTCAAATTGCTGGGCTGGAAGACTACAAAAAGGAGGAGGGAAGCTGATCCTTTCCTTTACCTTCTTCCCCAAGTGATTATATTGGCTACTGTCATGCAAGGGACTGGATGAGATGAGCTTTTTTTCTGACTGATTATAGCCACTGTGTGTTCTAGACTTTTCATATTTGGCTGGTGCAAGTGCCTGTGGTGTATTTTCAATACAGTTCTCTCTAATTTTCCAAGGCATTTTAAAATATCTTCTAACAGAACTGTATGGATCATTTAAAATCCAATCTACCACCTACAGGATCACATACCACTGAAATTCTTTCTTGCGTAAGGACAGTTATAATGAATATAATTTGAAGCTGTTTCTCCTATTGCCATTCACACTGAGAAGTAATTTACATCATGAGCAAATTTAATTAGTTCAAATAGGCCTCCTTGTGGTAGTGGTACACTACTCACTGTGTATATTTTTCTTTTGAGATTGCTAACAATATAGTTCTCTAATTTTTTTCTGCTATAAATCAGTGAGATATATATAGGATTTCTTAAAGCAGAAATTAAAAATAGAAAAATTAATGTCTCACACTACAAAAACTGATTATTAAAAATGTTCTTGTAACATATTTCAATCATACTAATTCCAATCATAACCCAGTAGAAAGTCTAAATTTCTGCTTCTGCACATGACAGGTACTGTAGAGGTTGCAGAAATTACTGCTATTTATTAAACTTGTTTGAACAACTGCTTAAAAAAATAGAACTCACTTATTCTAAACCAAAAACCTAGCTCTAGATGTGCATACTGGTGGATTATTTGTGACAAACTGTTGCTTAACAAAGCTTTATACTTGCTGACATTTTTAATAATACAATATTGTGTGTCCAATCTTTCTATGGATATTTTTTTCTTTTTTAATCTACTGTATATAATTGTAAGTTTCCTGCCATTAATTAGATAGTTGTGCATTGACCAGTATTCTTTTATTGTTGCTTCTGTTTTGAATTGTCTAACTAACATATATGCTAGTAAAAAAATCAGTCTTAGCAATAACACAGTACAGAATTCAAAGATGAGCTGGTTTATACATTGGAGAATTAGCATAACACCACAAAAANTAATACAAGCCAGGATGCCATTGGCTTTCTTTGCCACCTGGGCACACTGCTGGCTCATATTGAGTTGTTTGTCTATTGTCCTTGCAGCAGAGAAAGCAATTAAAAGGCATTGATTGAAGAGGGGCTGGAAGTTTTACGTTTTGCTTCCATACATATTTCTGTGATGTGCTTACTTTTATTGTGACTTGCTTCTGTGCCTTAGCCTTTCAGCTCTGTAAAATAACTTAGAGTCAAAAAACATTGACTAAGTAGGAAGACTCTTGGATTTCACCTTTGTTTAGGTATAATGACTGTGTGATTTACCTAGTCATCTCTATCAATCTTCAAGTGCGACCAGTTCTTTCAACGTTGCAGATGCAAATAATTGGTCAGAAATATGGCAGATACTTAGGCATATGTTTAAAAATAAGTGCATTATAAGCTTAGACCTGCATGCTTTGCCTAAGCAGTGAAATTATCAATCAAAGCCTGATCCAATTGCTATGCTAATTAATAGAAAATTAGCTGTTCTAATGCAGGAACTACATTGAATTGCGTCGTAGTGCTGGAACTGATCTTCACATCCATTGATCTGCATTTATTCTACCAGCATTTTACTGTAGGTAGATATACTTTTAATATATATTATATATTTTAAATTAATTAACGTTATTCAATATAGTTTCAATTCATTAATTTATTAAAGATATGCTCATGTATATTGTTATTCAATGTGGGCATTTGTAACACTAGCTAAGAGGTGTTCTCTTATCTTAGAAACCATGCAACACTAGAGGAATCAAGTTGACCATCCCAAGTACAAACCACATGCTGATGGCTGAGGGCCTGGGGCCACAGAAAATTAAAAGGAGAGAGGGAAAAAAAAAACAAGTCAGTAAAATACTTATTTGCAAGTGAAGTTTTCACACAGTGGTATATATATATCTTCAGTCTTCAAGGCCTCTGCCTTACAAGAAAAAAATGTCTTTTTTTAAAGCATGTTGTGTGTTGTCTAAATTCAATTGCTAAAATGATCAGGGGAAGCACATGGATAATTCTACAGGATAAAACCAAACAGGTGAGCTCTTTTCCTTTTTTTCTGTGTAGCAGGAGGGCTGAAGAGAACCCTTCCAACCCCTACCATTCCGTGCATCTGTGAGTCTGTGACCTTGGTTTACACTAAACTGTTATCAGTACTCTCTGCAGTAACGTCAGTTGTGTTTCAGTGATATAAAACTGGTGAAATGGAAAAGTCAACTGTCATGAAGTTGATATATGCCTCTCCTCTCACACTGTGGCACTTGCATCATTCTCCATGCTTGTATTTTACAAATATTGCCAAAAATTGCTGTGAAGATTCCAACTTTATGTCACTTTCTGAAATGCTGGGCCTTACTCTTGATATCTCAAGTCACTGTTAACTGTTTCATGGCCAGTACACTCCTTCATTTCAGCTTCACATGGAATACTTCTACATAACTATTTGCATAACCTGCTGGTAGCAGAGCCAACAGTTTCTCAAGCTAATTCTTATCTTTATTTATATTTAATTCACACAGGTTTACCGTGCAGAAATTGTACCCCTGAAAGAAAAAGTACATCAACTCAATGAGCTTGCTCACCAGTTCCCTCCCTCTGATATTCAACTCTCTCAGTACAATCTTAGCTGCGTGGAAGACCTGAACACAAGATGGAAGGTGCTACAGGTACATTTCCTATGACTTTTTTCTTTATGCTGCCTTTAAGTAAATATACATATTTTTTTAGTCATTTTGTGTACTTGTTTCTTCTCTGTGGAACAACACCAGAGGATATATTAAGGAATGAAAGAGGAAACAGGATTTCAGTAATGGTATCTCTGTGAGAAGCAGAATTTAAGGCTGATGCTGTATTTTCATATGCTACGTCATGTAGAAAACAGATAACCCAGTTTTTTGCTTAAAGTTCTCGTGTGGCTAAAGTGCTTAATGGCATATTTACCTTTTAATATTAATATTTAGCAATTTGTTGCTGCCAACTGTATCACCTGGAGTATCGTGTCCAGTTTTGGGCTCCCCAGTTCAAGAGGGACAGAGATCTGTTAGAGTGCGATGGATAGCCACAGGGATGATTAGAGACTGAAGAGAGGCTGAGAGCCCTGGGGCTGTTTGTCTGGAGAATAGAAGACTGAAAGGGGATCTGATCAATGTGTATAAATATCTGAAGGGTGGGTGTCAAGTGGATGGGGCTAATCTCTTTTTAGTGGTGCACAATAATAAGACACGGAACAATGAACACAAACTTGAACACAGAAGGTTTCGCCTCAACATAAGTAGAAACTTCTTTACAGTGAGGGTGACAGAGCACTGGAACAGACCACCTAGTGGAGTTGTGGAGTCTTCTGTGGAGAC